>MU270021.1:0-49162 GCA_021432635.1 Thozetella sp. PMI_491 | reverse complement strand
ATATCAATCTCAGCACCTCGGTCGAGTAATAGCCTCACGACCGCGTCGTGGCCCTCCTTAGCAGCCCACGATAACGGCGTCCGGCCATAGCCATCTTTTGCGTCGATATCTGTAATCCGGCCTGCTATCTTTAGGATAGCCGTCAATAACCGGATAATCCCATACCTCGACAGAACGTGTACCAGTCTGGTTCCTGAAGCTGGACAGTTTTGTGAATAGCGCCCCTTTTTGATGTAAACACGTACCCATACTTCCATGAGAGTATTTGATGGCCAGGGAAATAAATCCATAAGATCTTCTTGGGGGTTGACACTGGCGTCGCCTTTCTTGGCATGTGTCACCCAGAACATCGTAGCGTAATCCAAAAACGGAAAGTCGGTGCTACTGTGAGTTGTTGACTGGTCTATCTCTTCCATAGCCAAGTACTGTATGCAAATTCCCGACAGTCGAATGTGCGCCATTCCTATCGCCATTTGAATCGTGTTCGAGCTGTTTTCAAGGAGCAATAGGCCTCCACTGATGAAAAAGTCCTTGACAGACTCGTGGATGAACTGAACAAACTGCGACTTGGACGATGGTGTGAGCTCGGCAAGACCCCGGCTCAGCGTTTTGAGCCTCTTCTCCAGATTGCAGTCGTATTCATCGTCGCTCTGACATTCCTGCAGGGACTTGTATTTGCATTTTGTATCAACTATCAGAGCCCAGCGTAACTCGTCCAGAGAGAGGGGCCGTTCAGCAAAGCAGATCAACTGGATGACTTTCAGAGACGTCGCCCTCTCGTCCATCTGCCGGGTTAGCTCTTCGTATAGACTACCCAGCTCTTCAGGGATAGAGTTTATTGTGGCGCTGATCTTCCTTATCCCTATTCCGCTCGTGTCGAGATTTAGAGCTTGGTCCACCACCAGACGCGCCCACATGAATACACCGTTGGCGCGCTCTGTTATCAAATTCGCAATGGTAGATGTCTTTAGCGCATTAGATGCGGCGAGGCGGGTTTGGACGTACGCTGAAATATCCTCTTTGTTCTCATGTTCAGGGCGTATTTGTAACTCGCAATTTCCGTCGAGAAGGGGATAATGCCGGCAAGCAAACAGGATATGGCACCGTTTGAGGCTGAGAGATTGGGACACTAAACTTTCGAGTAACAATCTGAACTTTTCGACAAGCTGTCTTGCATTCTTCTCGCCACATTCATCTAAGGCGTCGACAAATAACCAGATTGGGTAGGTCTCAAGAACCTTTGGAAGTGACGACCTAAAGAAGTGCCACAACTCTTCCGGGTGCCACTGCCATTGATGCTGCTCACCGGGCTTGTCTCTTTGTTCACATCTTCGCTGAAATTCGTCTACTAGTTCGGACAGTGCGGCAGGTACCTGGCTAAGGAGCTGGTAAAGAATATGCCGGAAGAAGCCGAGAGGAGTCTTTTGAAGCTCATCGCCGCGACCGTGGAAGAAGAACGATAGGACAAGGTCACTGCTTCCGGCTCTAATTGCAGCTTCTTGATGATCGAGGGCATATTTGAGCAAGGTTGACTTCCCTGAGCCAGGATTGCCCTTGATGCAGAGCAGGCCGTGATTCGAAGTGGCCCAGCTTGTATATGCCATGTGCCGAAGAAGCCACTCGCCTGTTCCTGTGACGGCGGGTTCAATATCGCTGGCACGAGTATCCATCTGCGCAAAGGCTAGCGACTTCAGGCAATCTAGTTCTCTCTGCGACAGGTGTGGCCGTAATGGTCCTGCGAGACTTTAATATTACTGCCTCAAGCTGCCGTATATGAGCCCCTTTCACCTACCACGTGCGCTGGAAATCGCTCTTCGAGCAAGTCCTTTGATTCGTTCAATAACCTTATCATACTCTTCATCGTGGTGCCCAAACTTGACCATTTCTGAGTGCGTCCGATTGATAGGGCATCTATACTCCGGCCCATCCTCCCATGGCCGACAGTGCGTAGCTGACTGGGGAGACACTAGAACCGCGCGAGGCCCGTCCATTTCCCACTTGCCATTTAGATCCTGCCTGTATTAGCATAGCTTGCCTGGGGAGAGAGGTAACAAAGGCATACCTGTATGGCGGTTTGCGACTCCAGAGTTTCGTAGAAACAGACGACCTCGACTTCGCCTTGGTGTTCCAAGGCTGCCCGAAAGTCTTCGTACTGCTGGCTGAGGACTTGTGCATTGGTGCCAATTGACTCAAGAAGTGCTCGATTCGGCCCATCTCCTACCATTGGCTTGAGGGAGCTGATATCCATGCCAAGATGTGGAACACCGAAAAAGACGATTCCATACACCGCTCGAAGAAACCTTTGGTGATCATCGCTCCTGGCCTTCGATAGGTATATGAAGGACTGGATAGTCTGAGAATAATGCATAATGGAGGGCCTCGATATTCTTACCTGCTTGACGACTAAACCACCTAAGCTATGCGCTACGATGACGATCGGCCGGGAAGTCGTGGTGTTAGCTAAGACTAGGAGGCTATCCAAAAAAGACTTTCCAATATCATCCAGGTTCTGGAAGCTATTGCTCTGCAGAAGACTCGATTCATAGCCATAGACCATAACGCGTGTGATAGGACTACCCCCATCATTTTCGGCGATATGGTGTGGGAGTGCATCGCGTAGCCACATGTGCTCTCCTCCCTTCTCCTTGAAGGATCCGAACGCGTGTCCGCCAAGACCGGAGATGGCGATGAGGCTAGAGAGGATCAGTTAACGCGATTAAAACGCGAGGCGGGATACGTACTCAACCTTATGGGCGTCCGGGGGAGGGGTATAGAGAGTTGTGACGCCGAAAAAGTTGTCATCAAGCGCTAGGCTCGGCGATTCACCAGGCTGCGAACAGGACGCAGGGAGAGGAACATCCCAAGTCCGTCCAGGCAGGAGCATCCCCAGCTGGCGGGGTGGGTTCCGAAAAGACACTGTGGCCGTCTGCGAGCGACCATGAACCTCTTTGGCCAAGGAGTGAACAACGGCGGCGGTCGAAGAGTCTTGCTCTTCCAGGAAAGACGTCAGTTTGCCTTGGTCCCAGGCGTGGGGTACTCCGCGCACACGGTATGTCCGTCTTTCCTTTGGTGGGCGGATGTCGCTGGTCGAAGCGGGTTTTGGGTATGCCCACCACCATCCCAAACCTATTGCCAAGACAAAGACCAACAACGTATAGATTTCTGTGAACATTGCTGATGGAGGTTGGCTCTTCGTTGTCCAGCACTGCAGGACGTGGATGCAAATTTTTCCAGGATTTGCGGCTGCGTATTTTCTGCCCGGGGCCACAGCCAATCATTTCATTTGTGCACTTTTGTTTGGCTGTGAGATGGCTGTTGCGCCCGGTCTATGCTAAATGCTGATTGGATGGTTGGCGGAACAGTGTTGGAACGCGGGCGGTTGCACCAACTTGGTACAGAGACCTCGTCCAGGCCGAGCATTTACGAAGTCCACCCCATAGCTTCTTTGTCGGCACCCGAATGGGACACGTCACCCGCGCTAGACCCAGAGTTCTTATATAAATATAACACAGGAGTATTGATGAGCCAGCGCCAGGGAACGACGGCGGGGCTATAAGAGAGGTCTATACATAGGTATGTTGATCTATTTTAGCAGTGAAGCAGACCCTTTAAGATTGAAATACTAATTATTTCTATTAGTGTAATCCCTCTAAAAGTCAATTTCTTCTAAGCAGAAACGTATCTCCATGAGAAGGAGTTATCGTTAATATAGTATACAGAGACTCGATTTATATCTACTTTTAAAAGCTATAGCACGAATTTATCAGGGTTTCGAAGCAGTCCAAACACGACTTGGTCCAATTCTAGCAAATATATTTCACTGACTATCGGTTATGACTCAAAGAATGGGCTTTGTGAGAATGTCCCGCTGGAAGCGGAGGGAAATGGGGGCTCTGAAGCTGGCTGATGAGAGATTTTGACGCGTGCATGGCTTATCTAGTTACCATTATGAGCGAAATCATCATTCTCTCGGTAACTCGGTGCGGTTCATACGGATTTAGCGTCGTATGGGCGTGAAGCCGAGAGCGTGCCTCGACAAGTATGTTACATCAAAGTGACCCACTGAATCTCGGGCTCACAGGCTTCCCAAATTTTCCTCGTGATCTTCACTATGCCCCTCCTCTCGAATATGCCGCCCTTCTTCTCCTTCACGACCATCACATTGTATGTCGTGACTGGCGAGCGTCCGGAAATCTGGCCTATTGGAGGTTGCTTGGGTCCAATCCATGGGTTCTCAACTTCTGAAAGCACTATGCACGTCCGCCACCCGCCAGTCACAACTGTTCCATCATCCAGCGTCCAGCCGCTGATCCCTTGCCGCGCGAACAAATAACGAAGCCGGCGGATGTTGACGCGGGCCACGCTCGTTACAAACCGCAGGATGCCTCGAAGGAGAATGTCAGAGACGATAGTCTTCAGATCAGTGCCGTCGGGCGGAAGGTCAAAGCCCATCTGCCACGGCCAGGTGATCAGCGTTGTGAGGTGTCCGAGGCGGTTGACGGCACCGTCATGCACAGTCCGCTCCGACCGATTGTCAGTGTGATGTTTAGGCCGATATCGAACCGCGCCCTTCCAACCCGCCCACGACCAGGAAGGGAACAATACGCTCTCAGCATCCAGCATAGGGGACTTCTTCTCTATTCTCCTTTGCAAGTTCTCGGCGCCACTCCAGAGCAAAGCGCCATCAAAATCGCCCAACGGGAGGCCCCAGCAGAACTCGGTGTGTAGATGCGGCTCCATTGAGTGCATAACACCCTGAAATGCACTCAGAATGTCCGTGCCATTGGTAAGGTTGCGTGCGCTGTACGCTTCGACATGGCGGCAATACGTATTCTCGTGCTCGAAGTACTTTTCGGATTGGGCTACCCCGGTGTTCATCTTGTAAGGTCCTTCAACGCGATCTTCTTGGAAGAGAGACCGGGCGCACATATAGTACGCTAGGTCGCCTACGAAGACGAGTTTGCAAGTTGAGAATTGCCATTCTAAGAAGAGAGAGGATGATTAAAGGCGGAACATAGATGGTAGTTGTTACAAACTCTTCTCACCTTGGTATGTCCAACCTCGGGATCCCCATACACTGCGGTTGATGGCCTCCGAAATCGGGGGAAGGGGGAGCACATAGGTGGTATCTCCAAGCTGCTCCTTGATTCTAGTTTCGGGGGGTGAGTAAGAGTAGAGTGCGACTATCAGATTCAAAACCTACTGGTGAACATTTGGCCGGCCCCCCTCAAGCACAGCGCCTTTCCGGTCCCCCATAACGATAGTGAGCGATGCGGCCATATATATCTCGTCCATCTTGTATATTGTACGTTGTACATCAATCATGTCGTCTTGGATGATGCATAGTGCGTCGATCCATAGGTATTTCTCGCCTATTTCATGTGTTATACGCATGGCATCCTGTATCGTCTTGGGCAGTCGGTCCATGGGGACATCAAAGTACGCTGTTTCATCGTCCCTCAGTGGTGTCATTATCGGGGTGGTTCGTGGGCGCTGGAAATGCTGCTGTTCTGCCTTGAAGAGGTTCTTCGTTCTCGGCCAAACATAACTGAGAGCCACATAACTGCTACCAGCCGGTGCGGCCACAACCCTCTTCTGGTTAACATCGAGGAGCCGTAAAAGATGCCCTGCCACCTCCCGTCCGGGATACCTATGTTTTAAAGGTACTTGACACCCCTGGCCGTGCTCCGCTTGGCACTGTGCCCACCAGTTCTTGGCTCGTGTTAAGTCAATCCCTTCGCCCTTCACGAGCGTCCCGCTCCCTTGCATATCGGGGAAAGGGAGTGATTGCTTCTCAACTGACAAGATGATATCCTTAAAAGGTGACTGTGCCCAAGTTTTCCGCTTATGGGGTGGTCGAATTGTGAGTTCTGGCGCCGGAGGAAAGCGCGGCAACGGCTTCAAAGCTTCTTCGGACAGCAAACTGACGTATTGCTTCAGGGTACCAAGAGGTGGGTTGAGACAGCATTGGATGAAAGTCTCCCGGTCGAAAAGACTATTCGCGCTCAGTATGTCGGCTCCGACAGAAGCGAACAAGATCTTGACGATGAAGGCGCATTGCCCGCAAGTGCCGTCCTGACAATTCAGAACCATCTGGTTGAAGCTTGGCAGCAGAGGTGCTATCTCTTCGCCTTCCTCATTTATGATAACCGTCGGGGAAACCATGCGACGGGCGGGCATTCCTTCCTCATCTACGCTTTCCATCCATGCGAGATTGAGGTTGATCGTACTGCACAAGGCGCAGCGCCGAGTGCTATCAGCCATGTTCATCAGCCAACTACTGATGTCATTTATCCCAAAGCTGGGCATGTTCTTGTCTTGGACTTCCCCGAACGCCTCTAAATGGGATAATTTTTCGAAGAAAGCTTGTTGGCTTTTCTTCCTCCATATGTCGACGAAATACGGGAAGATTACCTCTGCTGGTAGCATACCAAGCAGTTCATCTTCGTTGTCGGACTCATCTGCTCGGTTGTGGGCGTACCAATCCCGAATTTCATGGTCTGTCTTCTCACTTGGATGGTACTGGAGGTTAATTCCTTCATCCGCTTCATAGGTGCCATGAGTCTCTGGTGGGAAGATCCGATCGACCAGCGTGCTTCGTCGCTCCCATCTTGCAGCTTGAGGCACAGACCCTTCGACGAGATCATCCTCGTCGACGAGGTCCTCTTGCGGGTATATCTTCGGATGGCTTATTGTCTCATAGTAGACAAAATCATGGGCACCGGCATAGCGGTCTCTCGCATGTATCGATCTGTTCACGAGGAGCTCGGGAGGCGGGTACGCGATTCCGTACTCGAAATGCGGTACATGTAAACCATCATCAAGGAGAGCGTGGCGCCGCCAGGGCTGAATTTTTCCAAGCCGTATCTCTTCTATCAGCTCGCGGTCATGATCCTGAGAGTGCTCGTGGCCGCGTGGAGTGCTGGTGCTAGCCGGTGGTTTCTTTTTCCAAATCTTAGATAGTAAGGATTTTCGGCGCTTTTCAAGCTGCGGCTTTTCGATTGGTAAATTTGATATTATCTCGCTCGCTCGAGTATTCGAGCAAGCGTATGGTCGGCGTTCGATGTTCTGATAATATCTTCTAAAGTGTGACGTGCCGCGGGGCTCTCCGCCGGCTTCCAGTAGCGCCAAGAGATCTAGGAGGGATGGGACCGGCTTTTCGGGCTCGGCATCGTTGCTAGTGCCCTTCGACGAAGAGGTATGCTTATCTTCCGTTTCCTTAGATGTGGTAGTTTCGAGCAAAGTATCCAAGCGCTTCCGGAGCGGTACTCGAGCGTTCCAATTCAGGTTGTCGAAGCTAATAAGTCCGAAGTTCGACGGCGCGCCGGAGGACATGTGTACCTTAGCCATGGCGAGGGGGTGACGCTGAAAAGGATTAACTACAGATATTGCAAGGTATCTTCGGGCCGGATTTTGAAAGGTAGGCAAGCTAGCAGATAGATATATGGGAAAATGACGCGTCGAGACAAACGGCTTGGGGGGGGGGGGGTGCGGCTGAGAGCAACAGCCCCACTCTTCAGCTAGAAGGCGGCGGCTCAAGAAACTATTGACTAACTCGTGACTAGGAGGCCTGCTGTGTCGACAGTAGTCACCCACCCCATGCATTAGTCTTGTGTTATCCATCTCTCTATCACAAGCATGCCAACATGCTGTATCACCAGTGATGTGTAAGAACTGCCTCTATGTCATGACTCTAATGGCGTCATCCACTCGTGTCAAGTATGCGTTACGGAGTAAAAACAGTGTGCGTTACGGATAAATTCTCTTTAGAATGGTCAGCTCTAGTGCCCTAGAGCGTAGCATAGGGTGTGCTAGAGGAAATCAGCTCCGAAGCGAAGCGTAGGGGCGCTTATTTTATAACCTTGGTGACGTAGCCTGCCCCGCCGGGTTCAGCGCCAGAGTTGTTTTGAGGTCGGCTCGCGTCAGATGATGCCGGCTGGTTGCAGCTGTCAGGTACACCAGCCCACCTAACCTCGCTGCTTCCCATGTAAATCTCGAATCAAGCGCAAAAAGCTTGATGCGCGGCAGCTCGGGTATGTAAGGGATAGCGAGGCCACATGCTTGGTATTCCTTCTCCTCTCTTCCTTCTCAGACGATACTCGCAGCAGCTGGCCCTTCTCGGCCCATTACGCGACCCATCTTTCAATCTTCTCCATGTTGCCTCTCGGCCCGCGAACACGACGAAGCGCCAGGCAACGGACGAGCCTGGCTCTGGGCAGTTTTCTTCGCACACAGGAGCTCGCTTCCATTCTAGCATCCTACGTACGTCTATGCATTGTGTACCCTATGGCGCTCCAGTGATACCACCATAGTCCTGCCCTGGCGTGCTAATCAGCGCCGCGAAGCTCGGCGACCGCCGCGACCTTGCCCATCTTTGCCAGAGCTGCAAGGCATTTAACGCAATATTCACTCCCTTCCTCTACGCCAATGTCTCGTTTGACGGGCGAAACTGGACGACATGCTCGCCGCCGTTGCTCGAGGCAAACCGCTCTCTCCATTTCAGCCGCAGGCTGTCAGTCTACGCAGGCGACAGTAGACGTGTCTTCGACCCGCCGCAGAACGACATCCTAGCTAGCCACACTGAGCTGAACCGGAAAGTGGCCCGCATGCTTGCCGAGATGCCCAATCTACGACAACTAAGGTCGGATCTCTCTTCGTCCACATCGCCTGTCCTGCTTGTGGATCTGTCAGAATGCGGCTACTGACGACCGGCGTGCATGCAGGCTGATCAACTTCTCGGTGGCCGGATCTACAATCTCCAAGCTGAAACAGACAGCGACACGTCTGGACCACTTGACGATTATTTATTCCAATTCTGTTGATACAGAGAACCTGAAGGCGATCACAGGTCGCCGCTGGACGACCGCAGTGCACTGGAATTTGACATCGCTGGTTTTGATGAATCTGCTTCCCTCGGCAAAGGGTTGCACTAGTACCCTCGAGAACGTGCTCCTTTCTTCTCTCAACCTCAAAGTGCTCTGCATCGACTTCCACTGGCACCGCTCGTACAAATACTCATATGGGCACCCAGATATTGACGCGGAGCACGTTGTGAATTTCTTAACGGACTTGTGCGATCGGTATGCGGCCAAAGGGGGCCGTCCCCTCCATATCTCCAAGCTGGGTCTTCACAGGGGATTGGAACTATCTGCGGACCGTCGTCCAGGCTTGCTACAGCAGGCAGACTACCTCGGCAAACTCCTACATCTCGGCAGCCTGGAGGAGGTTGATCTGGACCCCACGGGTACTCACGACGGATCCTCTCATTTGGTTGCCTGGGGTACATTTTCCGAGCGGACTGCCCCTAGGCTTCGCCGCCTTGTTACTAATTCGGCCTACCTCCACGATCCGGCGATGAGGCACTGGATTCGTACCTCTTCTCCGCAATTCATCGAACAGCTAGCACTCATCACGCTGGAGAATTCCTGGAGACGATTCTACCGCTCATTGCCGGACATACCATTCCCGTCTTGCCCTCGCATGATGAGCATCGACGTGAAGATAAGTTCTCGCTCGTACCCACGCAAGTTCTTCGAGGCCCTTGGTCTGCTCGAGCGCTACCGGCGTCTTCGGGGGCTACGGTTAGCGTTTGTTGGCGAAGACGAAGTCTCCGTCTATTTACTCCCGGCTCCCTTGCAAACAAGGCTCGCAAGACTACTCGCCACGATGCCAGATCTCGAACAGCTCATCGTCAGCGTTCCCATCCGTCGCGGCAGCCGGTTCGACGCAGATAAATGGTGCGAGAAATTTGCCAAAAGAATCCTGAGACCATCGTCAATCCGCGTTCGGCATATTGCTGTCGGCAGCACGAACTCCTGGGTTAGATCAGAAACAGCTTGTAAATTCGCATGGCGAGTAGACCGACAGCTTTCTGATGTGGCTTCGGATCCCGTGCTGGTGCCTCTTTTTAAGGAAGAGGTATGGGAAGTCGAGCTCTACAGGGCAACTGCTTTTGAAGATAGAGATCTGGTCACAAAACCGAGAGAGTTTTGGGACAGCCTAGATGGCCTAGTGACTTGAGACCGGGAACTCGAGATTTCGCAGTGGGGGTGAAGTTCCCAGGCTCGTTTAGTGTCCAGCTCGAGTCCATTAAATAGCCAATAATCTACATGTATTCAGCGGCAAAAAGGGGTTTGGGAGTGCCAAGCCCGGGCCTGCCTCCTCTTTCCACGGGCCGGATTATGCTATGAGCAGTAGCCTCTTTCAAGCTTGAGTACCGCCAAGCTATCTCCATTCGTCCTTGGAGAAGACTAGCTACGAGAATGGCTGGATCCCATCAACGTTATCCAGCCGCATGGTTCCTCGCTTAGACAGGACCACAGTGTCTGCCAAGGCACCATCCAGAGACCTCTCCACTCGTCCTAGTTACCCGGTTTCTTGGCCAGTGCGAGCGACTTGCTCTCATCGGCCGACGGCTGTAAGTATCCAAGCACTGGAATTTTATATTACACCTTAAAAGCCTTTAGTGTCTCGGTTTCCTTCCGCAGACCCAGCGATCTATCCACTTCCTCGCCGTCCAACACTCCCGCAAGGTGCTTCGGGCGGACATCGAAGCTGTCATCGAAAAGCATACCTAGCTCCTCGAGAGTATACCCTTTGGTCTCTGGGAATGTGAAGTAAATGATGGCGAAGCCCAAGATAAGCATGCCCAGGTAAAATATGAAGTAATAGTAACCAATCCTCTCCAACGCGATTGGGTTAACATACTGATTCACAGTGAGCGCGGCTTGGCTGACAAGAATTTGGAGCGCCAGACCCCTGTTGCGAATGCTATACGGCAGGATCTCCGGCGTGTAGCAGTATAACAATGGATTGCAGGCGAGATTGAACGCGGCGTTGTAGAGAAACAGGAACACGATGGTAGTGTATGCCGCTCCCTGCGAACCGTGCTCCTTGTACATGGCGCTGGAGATCGTCAGAGGCACGTTGGCGGCGATCATGCCAGCAAACGAGATCAGCCATAGCGGACGTCTGCCGACCCGGTCCGCTAGCAATGCGCCGGCCACGGAGCAGATCAGGTTCCAAATGGCCATACCGCCATTGATGCCGGTCTGCTGGTTCGTACTCGTGACGCCAATGCTATCGAGAATGGGCGAGAAGTAGTATGAAATGATGCCCTGACCGTTCCACAGCGTCAGGATTGCCACAGATATACAGATTCCGAATCTCTTGCGATTGGCCTTAGACTGAAGCATGTTGGACCACGAGGCGATTTGTGTCTCCTCTTCGAGGGAAATGGCCGCAGCAATCTCCTCGAGTTCGAGATTGACGATCTCGGCTTCCTCATTGCCGTTTGCGTGGTATGTCACCAGAATCTTCCTTGACTCTTCGTAGCGGCCTTTGGAGTAGAGCCAGCGTGGTGATTCCGGCATGAAGAAGACCGCGATTATCACCAGAAGCGGAAACACGGCCTGTACGATGGAGGGGATCCGCCAAGACCATTGCGTGGACAAGTGGCCGGTGCCGAACGTGAGCCAGGAAGCTATGATGGAGCCCACGTACCACAACACGTTAAACTGAAGAAAAAGGTTAAGATGTACCCAAAAGAGCAATGAGGAGGAGCTGGGAATCACCATGGACGCCATCTTCCCGCGCAAGCGTGGATGGCCGAGCTCGTTCATGAGGCTAGGGCCAGCACTGGTAGTAAAGCTGATGCCGACTCCAAGGATGAAGCGGCCTCCAATGAAGACACCCCTGCTAGTCGACGCGGCTTGGAGGACAGAGCCGACTATACAGAGAAGAGATCCCAGCTGGATGGCGGGGCGGCGGCCATATCTGTCGGCAGGTATCGCCGCAAATAGGGCTCCGACAAAACCACCAACAAAGGTTATGGCAGTGATGAGCCCGAGGGTCTCCGATGAAGGATTTCCCATTGCTTTACGGGAGGTGGTTAGCGTGATTCTGAGTATACCAATAGACGTAGCCTGGAGACGTGACAGCGCACCTTCTTGCCATGGATCCATTGCCTGGAACGACCCCACGATGACTTCATCATATCCTACCACCATCTGGGAGACAAGAATCCAGAATTGCCAGAAGATGAGCTTCCGCAAACCAGCATCTTGCCACCAAGGCAGCACCTCAGCCGCCGCTGATGCGCGGAGGGCGGATGGCTTACCAGGGACGGCAGCCTTGAGGGTCATGGTGAATGTGATCGAGATCGTGAAAAGCAATGTGTATCCGGTGCGGCGCAGTTGTTACATGGTGCCCGTCGCGCGGTTCTTTATGGATTTTTGACAATGTTCAAATCCTCTTGTTGGACGATAGCCAGCTTGACTCGGGGTGGAAAAGCCAGAGGAGCCACTTACCCCGGATAACCGCTAGTTAGCTTTGTTGAACCCCCATTTCCCTACATACACCAATTAAAAACCACTAAATACTCCATTAGCGTAAAAACTCGACCGTGTCTCGCCCGACCTTACGTTGAACGTGGGGATGTCACTTCATACTGACCAATCAACGTGAGGCTAAATGTCACAGCGCTCGTCCGCGACTCGCCCGGGCAACGCTCATTTCCCTAGATCCGGCATCTAAGATCCTTGTCTAAGGTAGTGCGAGGACCCTATATAGATAACGGCTACTTGGACTGGGTTGTGAGGTGCCAGCTCGATCTTCGCAAACGCACAGCTAGTTCGAACTGCAGTTGGTTGCGACGCAGCCATGGGAAGCTACAGCACGGAGCCCCTAGTGGACACCGCTACTACCTATGCGGATTGGCGCGATCAGCTTATCAAGGATGGATATGTGGTCTTGAAGGGCGTTGTTTCACGAGACCGGGCGCAACACTACCTTGATTCGTTGTTTGATTGGCTCGAGACGTTTCCTTATGGCTTCAAGAAAGACGACAGGTCTACCTGGGGTCCCGCCAACCTTCCTGCCCACGTAAAGTGAGTTGTGTACGCCAACAAGCCAGATACCTACCGACATCGGGACTCATATCTTCTTAGGAGCGGGATGTATCATGGATACGCTGTGTCGCACGAGAAGTTTTTCTGGGAGGCGCGGACGTGAGTGGTCTACCCTCTCAGCGAGCCACTGTTCATACAAGACCAATTTGTTCCTTGGACTAAGAGCTATTACAGTGAGCCCAAGGTCATCGAGGCATTCACGAAACTGTGGCGTACCGACCAACTCCTCGTGTCTTTCGACGGCGCAAATATAACTCTCCCCGCCCCCGACCGGCCGCCTGTGGGAGCATGGCCCCACGTGGACCAGAGCCCTCTGCGAAAGGGTCTCCAGTGCGTCCAGGGCATCCTCAATCTCACACCAAATGGTCCCGATGATGGTGGCCTTATCGTGCTCAAGGGTTCCGCCGGCATGAATGAGGAGTTCTTCAAGACCCACGAAACCGACCGCAAAACCTGGGGCCCAGCCGATTGGTTTGGGTTCACAGAAGAGGAAGTCAAATGGTTCACAGCCAAAGGGTGCGAGGTCGTCAAGGTCTGCGCCGACCCAGGCGATTTGATCCTCTGGGACTCCAGGACGGTGCATTACAACGCTCTTCCGCAAAGCGACACCGTCCGCTCAGTCTTGTGTACATACATGACACCCGCTTCATTTGATACGGAACTGGTGCTGACTTGGTCGTACAGATGTATGCTACACTCCAGTGTCATACGCGTCTCCAGAAGACCTGAAAATGAAGAAGCAGCTATTTCAAGAAAGGATCGGAACGGTAAGTCTTCCGTTTATTGTGGTATTGCGGCTGCTAACTCATACGGTAGACTCACTGGCCTCACGCAAACATCTTCCGCAATGACACCGAGCAAAAGCGGCTAGGAAAGACCGAGGACTACACGAGGCATAGACCGATCCAGGAGCCCGAGGAGTCAGAGCAAGTGCTGAAACTGGCCGGCGTGGTCCCATATTAAATGTGCGCTAAGGACAGAGCTGCTCTAGCTTGACTACTGCGAGGACAAGATTTCGTGGCCCGCTGGATCCTCTAAGGAGAAAATACTGATATCTCCATATGTTGTTTTCAGGAGGTCCTCTAGAATAAGGACACTATGTTCAGCAATGATGTTCTGCGATTGTATTCGTCGTAAAAATGCCAGGCCATGCTGGATGTGGGCAGAAAAATCGTTAACTAGAAACGATGATTCGAGAGCTAAGGTGGTGCATGCGGAAAAGACGTTCGCCGCCAGTGCCCTGTGGATTTCAGCCCTGCTTGTGCACAGCGGAATAATCATGAGAGATCATCATACCAGGTACGCATCTTGGATGCGTGTGATGTATGTGACAGTGTGGAATTGATGAGCCCCTGTGCGGACGACATGCAAATGGCCCTCGTCCGGGCTCCAGTGATAGAGTTATCCAGCCAATGTACCTGTAGGAGTCGACTAATGGCCATCCGATAGTACAGAAGAACCATGGATAGACTCTCTTTTTGCCATGGGATGAATGGGTTCTGCAAATCCCTTTGGCGAGTTGTGTCTGTAGCGACCTCGTCGAATCGAAGATATGCTGGGAGGTCGCTGATGAGATTTGCCAGCTGCTCATCGGCCGCAAAGACAAATTCTGCCACTTCGGAAGCGGCCCAGTTGCGAAGTCGCAGTTTGTAGCGAATCTGGTAGTATATCTTGGAGATATTGATCATGGCGATGTGATACCTTATTGGTCTGGGTTTAGATCTAGAGAGCCGAGAGGGACCACTAGAGGACAGGAGCTCGTCGTCGTCAACTTCATCTGGAATTTGACAGTTAAAGTCAATCTCGTTGATGCAGGGGCTTCTGAAGGGCACGGGAATCCAGTCGCATAAAACCAACGTCCACCAGAGCCGCCTCCTCGCCTGCTGCTGGGTGTACGTCTCGTTCTCATGCCCAGAGTCGGTTCCCATCCTTAATTGCTGAGCCTGCCGGATCGCGACCGACCAGAGATTCGAGTGCCGACGAACGTCGCCGACATGGTTGAATACAATCCCCAGGATAGCAATAGACCGCACGCTGTGGATGCTGGGGTTCTGCATGAAGTCTGCCCGATCCAGGAAACTGAGGGCAGCGTCGTACCAGTTGCGAAGGAGATCCATTACTCCCATTCCCTCTGGGCGGACACAGACCGTATCTTTATCGTCCATGAATAAGAGATTCGACGCAAGCACGCTGAAGTAGGTGGCGAGCCAAGAAGGATCAATGCCGCTGAATGATTTGGTGTCTGCGAAGCGGTCCCAAAATTCGCGGTGTTCCCTGTCAAACTCGGGTATGATCAGGGCGTAGTGGACCCAAAACGTCCACTCAAATGCGTGCTTGACAATTGCATCGCTTAGGTCGCGTGGTGGCATTGCAATGTCGTGCTCGGTGACGACCACTCTCGGCCGCGACAGGCGACTGACATCTTCGAAGAGACGGCGCTCCAACGCCTCGGAGCGACTGCTAATCGTTTGTGGCCCGGCATCTTCCATGTCAGCAGTAGGAGCTTGCTCGGTGCTCCCGCGGGCGAGAAGCGCACGCAAGCGGGCATTCTCCTGCAAGACATCCTCGTACCTGGACCCCGAATCGCCGGGCTCGCCCGCGCGAATGTGACCGCGGACCTTGACGACTTCGCGGCGGCACTCCCGCGCCTCGGAGCGCGCAACACACTGTTGGCAGGGGACGGTCTTGTCGCACTTGATCTTGCGCCGTGAACAGGCTGTGCAGGACCTCGGCGCCCGCTGAGTGGAGCGCATTACGGACAAAAGACTTTAGCAGAATGGAAGTTGTTTTCCACAACAGGTTCAGGCGGAGAGGGGTCTAACCCACGCTTAGGGGGGATTTTAGCGCGCCCAGTGGCCCATCTTCGGATCGGAACAAAACGCCGTGCATTTCATTTTAGCTAAACAACCGGGCGGCGCCCTTGACTGCCCCTCGAGTCAGTTTGTATACATAGATGCTTAGATAAATTACCTTCGTGTAATTCTGAGCTCAAAGGACGCAGCTCATGTAGATTTTGAGACTCTCTCTCAATAAAGGCGCTCTGCGGCAGGACTAGCGCCTCACACGTGAGGACTTTCAAAGGCGGCGCTTGAAGCATAAATGTGTTCAAGTAGTCTTGAGGCTTGATTAAGACAAATCACCCTGCATCCCGTAATTTCACATGGCCTTATCTCTCATTTAGAGTGACGTATATTAGTGGTGGTTGGTCTTAACTGGCTATTGTAACCGACTAGTTATTGAGTCCTTTATGCTGAGATTTAATTAACTGGAACGGCACACTAGAGCTCTTTACCCTAGTACCATCATTTAAACTCTAATATTACAGTAGTTCACAATATTTACTTCTATTTAATAATCTCAACCGAGTTAAAGAATATATTGAGACGACTAGTGCCACCACATGTCTCCGTTGGATTGCCCGTACATGTCAACTTGTTGCTGTCCCTAGCTAGCATCCTACTCAATGAGGAGTTCAAATAAACGGGATTCCTACCATCCGGCATTTCCCTCCAGAGCAAGTGCTCCTCGTGCGTCCGTCGTGCTATCGCACCAACATTCTTTTCCAACTTCGGCATCGGCATACAGATACCCGCAATTGAAATATTTCCAGGTATCATTCAGCGTAGTGGCATCGTCGTTGGTGGTTTACGAAAGCTCTCTTATTGGGGGAAATGTGCAGTGCCCCCCCCCCCCCCCCACCCTCGGTGCAGCGTCTATATATCAGCCCGATTCTGGCTATCGAACAACCGTTTTATATGTCCTTAAAGCTTTAACATGTAAAGAATTCGCAAGGTCTCCCTGTTTCATTTCTCATTCCTCATGGCTGAACGAGAAGCAATCATTCTCGGAAATCCGACTGCGTCTAGCTGGATGGAAATCGAGCCCGGAGTCCGAGAGATACTCGGTATCCCTCATGGGCCATATCACGCCCAAGGTTTATGTCTTGATTGCCGAAGTTTTCTCTCTACCAGATGACGCGGATACGGGAAAAATTGCCAAGAATATAACGTCCGGGCCAGAATCAGAATCCGCGATATCGCGGTTTCCCGTGCTCGTTGGTGCTCTGGAAAAGGACACGGTCAGCGGTCGAATGTGGGAGGCTAAGAAAAGGGGTTCTAGCGTTGGCTTGCAGATCAAGCATATGCCTATCAGTGCAGAATTCCCGAGTTATGGAGAGCTTGCAGGGAAAGATGTACGATAAATTCGGCACTCTTGAATAATGAGAAACAACAGTCACTGATATGAGTAGTTTTATTCCACTGGATCTTGATTCTACAGAACTGGCACAGACTTGAAAGCTCTACATATATATATATATATATATTTATGTCGTGTACTGGCCCGAATGAAGAGGGCATTAGAGCAGGTGACAAAGAAAAGGCCGTAGTGTGTTACACTATTGGGTCTTGACCCATTGACGCTATTATATCCCACGCTGCCCGCTGCTTAGAGCCAAAGGATAGCATTGGTCGACAGGTCCTCCTGTGACCGAGCTTTGCAGCTCCTCACTAGCTAGGGCATCCAGGTCGTACTCGATGTCATTGACCACAAAAACCTTACTGGGGCTGCCATCCGTGTAGGTGCAGATGGCGAGGTAGAACATGTTCCCGAGAGTGTCGAACGCAGCATAGATCGGTACGGTGCTCGCATCGTTGTCATAGTCCAGGGGGGCTAAGGATAGAATCTCGGCCGAGTAAGGAATCGAATCATCGTCCGCAAGGCGAATCCGGGATACATTGTACGCATCCATCACCGGCGCATAGTACAGGAGGGTACGACCGATGGAGTCACCCACGACCATGTCGTCATAAACAGCAAACAACGAGAAACTCGGGTCAGTTGAGGAAACATTGGCACCATAACGGTTTATGTAGAGGTTCCCGTCGTCCCCGTCTGAAGAAATACTGCGTTAGTGGCTAATCTCCTGAGTAGCGCTGGCGAGAAAAGCTTACAGATCAAAGTAAAGGTATTGGTAATGTCCATGATGAACGTGTAATTAAAGTTGTAGCTTGGCGCGCTGCTATTAGTGCTCGCAGTCAGCTGGGCGGTGGCGAGTCCTGTGGTATTCAACCAAGTATCCAGCTCTGCGGGAAATTCGAATCCGAGATCATCCACCAGACCGTCGTTGTTGTCATCCTCGAATATATCAGGGAACGGTGCCGTCTCATTTCGGCCATATGGAACGAGTGTAATAAACCGGTCGCTGTCGTCTTGCACTGAATCGTCGACGGATGTGGAGTTGACGTAGGTAGCGTTGCTAAGCTGGCGCTTGCCCTTCCCTAGCCTATAATTATTGGTTAGTAAGTTATCTAATGCCCTATGAGTTGGTTGGGAGAAAAACAATTACTTACTTGAGACATGCGTCCTCCACGAGAGGATATTTGTAGTCGTCAAGAAGCTTCCAAGGGTCCACGTCGGAGATACCAGGGAATTTAACAACCGCGGTCAGCGAGTGCTCGACGTTCGCGAAATACGAGATGCCGTTCTTGCAATCATCCGTCTTAACTCCGTCAACCGGTGGGACAGGCTTGCCTCCGATACTACCGGAATAACTGGCACCGGTTGAGATCTTAGGAGTGCTAATGATAGCCGCCTTAGCCGCCTCCTTTCCAAGAATCTCGACGCCCACGCTGAGAGAGACTGGCAGTGCAAGGTCAGCTTTGATAGACACTTCACCCTTGGCCTCAAATGTTTTCTTGAACGTTGGGGTCCAGTCAGGCTTTGTGCTATTCTTAGGCTCTTTCAAATCGAGAACGGCGTGCACGTTGGGCAACGACAGCTGACCACCCGCCAGGAGGGTACCCGATGCTTCGACCTCCAGTTTCGCATCTGCCTTGATCTCGATGTAAGGACCGACATTCAGAACTTGGGGAATATTAAAGCCTGCGCCAGGGATCGGCACTCGAGCGATATCCTTTTGGTACGTATTTTTATACGCATACCGAGCCACGACTCCAAGGTTCACACCCACAAGGAGCGACCCATTGAGAGTAACTTCAGCCTGTTGGAGGCCGCCTTCCAGAAGGTTGTAGGCAACCTCGCCACCGATCTTGAGGTTGGCATGCACCCCGCAGTCAATACAATAGACTGTGATGCCATTGCCTTCGTCGGTGTTTCCCTTGGACGCGAGAGTGAAGGCCTTGCGCGGCGTATTGGTATCTTTATCCACGAAGGTAGTTTGGTCAACATAGGTGACTTGGCTGGTAGTAGGGAAATCGAACTCCTTGTCGACAAGGCTGAAAGGATGCACAGTTCCATCGAGATATGACTTCCACTTTTCAATCATGCTTATGCAATCGAACCTAGGCTGGAGATCGCGGCCAGCAACCTTCTTTGTGATGCCTACTGCACACGTTTGCACATCGGAATAGATGCTCTTAAGCTTAGCCATATAAGCCGGCAGTTGTGCTTCAGTAACCATAGCAGTCTTCTTCGCCACCTTGGCAGCCGCCTTGACGACCTGCTTGGGCGGGTCGGCGACCTTGGGCGGAGTGGCGGCCTTGGGAGGATCGGACTTTTTGGGCGGGACGGTGGCCTTGGACGGAGTGGCGGCTTTGGGCGGGTCGGACTTTTTGGGTGGGTCAGCGGCCTTCTTTGGCTCTGGCTTCTTTGGCTCCGGCTTCTTTGGCTCGGGCTTCTTGGGCTGCGCTGGCGCCTTTTTGGGGGGCTGTTTGACAGGAGCCCTCTTCTTAACCGAGGTAGAGGTCTCTAGATCACCGTCAGGTCCCCACACTCCGTCCTCATCCAAAACATAACCGCCGTCGGTATAATCTGCATAGTCTGTATCGTTTAAGCCGTTCGCAAATTCTTCAATATCGAATTCGAAGTTGTCTTCGCTCCAGACCAGATAGCAGAGGGCGTCATCCAGATCGCGGTCAAAGTCGGGGCCAGGAGTGGCTGTTGGTATGGCCAAGTAGTCGCCGCAGTACACATCTGTAGCAACGGGAGTTGGGAGCGGTGTTAGTGAATCAGATGACGGAGTGCTCGGCCCAGAGTCAGAGTTGGAGTTGGAACCGGAACCAGAAGAGCCGGAGCCGGAAGGACCGGTGCCAGACCCAGAGCCCGGGCCGGAAGGGCCGGAGCTAGACCCGTGGCCTGAACCAGAGGAACTTGATCCAGATGGGGAATTGCCGCTCGGGGGGGAAGAGCTGGAGTCACTTCCCTGCTGGTATGTACCCCATTGAAAGTGGACATGCTGGATTGCCTCCTCAAGCGCGATCTGGGCTGTAGCCCAGACGGCTTTCATAAGGATATCATCGAAGACGACCGAAGTCGCTTGGTGGTAGTCATACTGGCCAGAGTCCGATGACGCAGAGGTAACCAAGATCACTGTAGTAGTCTCCTGCCAAGTCTCTTTGGCAATCTGGTAGGCCTCCGAAGAGGTAAAGATAATGTTGACAGTGGACTGAATGATTGTGACGGAGATCAAGGCGGAGTGGTCCAGGACAACTGTGGGGAAGTTGAACTGTAGGTCAGAGTTGACGACGACGTGGCCATGATCGGGATACGCTATAGGCAGTATCAGCAAATGCTTTGGTTAATTCTCGGTAAAGTTTTCGAGCTCTCCGTACCGTTAGTTGACCCTGGATTCCAATGCAGCTGATTCTGATGGTCCGGCTTGAGATGATCCAGATCATACGGGTCATGGTCCCAATGAAATCCAGGAGAAAGGGTATCCAGGCCTTCAGCTACCGCCGAAGGAGACGCGAGAGTGCTGGAGCTCGACGTAGTGCTAGTGCTGATGTTGAGCCTGGCGCTCGAGAGACTCGTGGTGGAGGGGAGGAATGAGCTTGCACTCTGAGCGACGGAAGAGTTGGTATAGCGTCCGCGAAGAGGGAAACTCTTCGGAACAGCAACGGCCGAGCCGATGAAGGCTGCAAGCCCCAAAAGAAAAGGCACCATGGTACAATGTTACCAAAGGTGAAACGAGCGACGGATAAAAGCAAAGAATGAGTGACTTTGCTGGAAAGAGCGGAAGGAAGCCGAGGCCCCGAATTTTCAAGCGAGTGTCGATGTCCAGTCAAGCTGAATTATCGGAGGCTGACGAGAGAGATATTATATAGCAACTATAATCCTAGCTTCGGGCAGCCAATATCAACATTGATTGTGATCCTTCACTTGGTTGATGAATCGCTCTTCTCTCTAGAAGAGCCATCGGCAGTCTAGTGGGAGTTAGACTATGCACTATTAGGGATACAGAGTTGTATACAATAGGGACACTTCTCAATTTCCACACTTTCTAGTATTGTATCCGCGTGGTGCTATTTAGGACCTAGAGGATGTGGCTAAGCTGGACTGGAAGTAATCTCCGCGTATGGCGGTGGCCTTGAATCGTGGCTGGAAAACAAACAAACGAGGTCGTGACGCTAAAATGGCGGTAGTTGAAGAGCCATTGTAAAGGATTAGAAATTCCGACATGCATGTAGAAAATGAATTTGTGGCACCAAATGGGACATATCCGTAGACCAAATTGCCCTCATCAAAAATCGCGATAGTTGTGGAAGAGCGGCAAGATTTCCGTCCCATTTTTTGGAACTTAAGCGTTCCTATTAAAGAATTGTCAAGTTAGACAGGCAATTAGAAGTTAGTACAAAAAAGGGAAACATCATCTAAAAGTCTCTTTCCCCAGATCGTTATCGATGCTAGGTCCTTGCATGGAATCGCGAGAAATCATGCGGGGTGCAAAATCAAAGAATCCTGGTGTTCCTCTCCTGGAGTTCAGAAAGCATGCCTCTAGCAATACTGGCGCTAACGATGGCTCAAGGCCAGGGGTAGTGCTAAAACTAGGACAGCTTGAAAGTAGACCTTGAGTGACGTTCTTTCGGGGTCGAGGCCCATAGGCATCTAGATCCGACTAGCCTACTGAGGCACTTCTAGATCTAACTAGCCTGCTGAGCCCAAAAACACCCCTTTGGCCAGCTAAGATAGTCTGAGTCAAACGCAGTGCCACATTTCGTAAACCTGCCCAGTCAGGAGAGCTAATTCCTCAATGTCCGACAAATGCAGTGAGAAACCTCGACTCCCTCCCGAAAACAGGTACCGACATGCTTGCCGAAGTTGAGGTCCAGCTCCCTGTTCCATAACCTTGAAGTCTAATCTTTCGTAGAACCAAAGATGAGTTTTTATATATCAGGTCAGGTGATGTCACGCCCAGCATACTAACCTAGAAGGTTATACCACATGGCCCACTGTATGCGAAGTATTATCATGCCGGTTGATGCTGTCGCGGAAAAATGGAGACCCGACTTGGCTTGGTATCGGAAGGTAGGCCCGAGAGCAATTAACGAGGACCAAGTTCAAAACATCGAGTACCTAACCTCGGTAAACCTTCCGCCGCTTGTATGTTCGGGGCATATAAGTGCCCCGTGGCCCGAGGCCGTAAAGGGATATGCTGTTGAAGGTAATGGCTGCAGCCTGTCAACCCCGGAGCTAGGTTCTTAGCCTATCGCTCTAAAGAAATTAGGGTGCCAGGCCAGCGGAATAAGCCAGTGCCAGTACCCGTGTCAGTGGCTTGACTTTCCTCCATTAGCCTTAGCCAGGACCTTAACCATGCGAGACTAAAAAGAAACAAGGCTTTTACTAAATTAGACCAATGCTTAAAACGTAAAACTAAGACTACCGAATTCACTAGCCTCGGATCAAAGCCTCCGCAAATACCAAGATACCCCCAGCATGTCACAATAATTGCATTGGGCCAAGGAGAGGCCTAAGCATTGTTGCTTAACTGAACGTCTATCCATCGACTATTCACTTCTTTGATGATTTTTATATGCATCATACCCGCAGGGATCTAGTCGAAGGTTCCAGGTAGCCCTCTCTAGAATTCAAGCCCCCCCCCCCCCCCCCCCAAAAAAAAAAACACTCTGCGGGATGCTTCAGACTTGGGCTAATGGCGGGTCTTAGCTCGTCTTGGCAGTCGTCCGCTGTAGATACACCAGCACCAAGGGCCTAGACCAAATCGTATAACAACATCCAAGCTCAGCTGCTCCCCTATTCCATAAATCAGGTGGCGTCATTTTTGTCTAACTACATGTAATTATATGCAAGCCTAGTATTGCTTTAAGTCCTCATCGCCTTTTCTTAGCAGCTAACCCCCGTGCCAAATAGCTTAAGCTAACATCTAGCAACTTGGTGGTGGGGCGCCACGCTGCCCGCCAACCAACTGGTGGCTTTGGCGTGAAGATGTGCCATGCTGTCAGCCCTCTTGTGGCTCTCGCTCTGTTCGAGTTATGTTGATGGACGCATCAAGGATCTGGGTTCGAGGTGAGTACTTAATGACGAGCACTCAACATTAATCTGGCCATGCACTCGTTCATGAATTCGCTTTCACGGTGCAGCATTTGATCCAACTTCTTCGTCACTCTTTTTAGCTCACTTGGACGCGAAGGCTCTGGCCTTCTCATGCCTCCTGTCATGTTGACCACGCTTTCGGCGGCCCTCTTATGGGCCGCGTCCTTCGCTGCTGCTGCAACTACAAATGCCACCATGGATCCAAAGGCGTTTGAGGTTGTCTTCGTCTACGAGACGCCCGAAGGCGGGTGTGCGCCTCGGCAATGCATCGACGACTCTCCGTTGGTGCCCAGTGTTTCCAAAACCGCCGCACCGCCATCAGCCAGCACACCCGTGGTGGGCGCCTCATATCCCTCAGACGCTCCGCGCCTCGATGATCCCATATACATCGATCCTGGACCTGCTCATGTTCTCAAGCCTGCTGTGCATTGGGAATGGGACACAGCGCCGGCTACAAACGTCATTCCTTTGCCAGTCGGATCCGGGTCTCCTTTTTACTTTGGCCTCGGAGGTCAGTCACAGTGATTCCTCCCAAACCGTAGCTTACTAAATGTGCCATAGACCCGACTGCCTCCCATTACTTTGCCTTCCTGACGTATTACTTTACTACGCCGTCGGTCAATTTGGACCACAGTGACCACGTATCAAGTGTGGTGGCATCAAGCACTGGCTACACAGTATCCTTTCTCACAACGGAAGCTTTCAACTATGCCAAGAGCCACTGGAAAATCGACATTGACTTGATTGTCATGGCTTACACGCCCGGATGCCCTGGTTATGAAGTTGATGAGAGATGTTATCTCAGAGCCTCAAACGTCCAGTTTATGGCAGATCTCACCGTTGTAATTTCTGGCGAGTTCTGCCATAGTCAAGATATCATCTCGAAGGGCGAGACCGAATGGGGTTGGTACACGCCTAAAACAGGTGGCAACAGCTCCACCCCCTACGGTTCGAATGTCAACTGGAATGGAACTTCGACCAGCTATAATTCGACTAGCAATAACTCCACTAGCAATAACTCCACCGACACCGCTGGCAGAACAAATTTCGGCACTGTCATATCAAACTGCACCGCGCCTCCCGACACCACGTATGGGTTACCCACCGCTTGCTTCGGAGGCAACTTCGATGAAGATCTGGATGATCAGATTGGATATGAGGAAGACCTCCCCGAGGCATATCAAAGGTACCTTACAGAGCTCGGCGGTGATGACCTCGAGGATAACGAATACCCTGCGGATATGAACGACCCCGACGTCCCTTTCCTCTCAGATTTGTACACCTCACGCAAGGTGCGCAGAGAGATCGCTCTACTGTCTCGAGACCAGCTTCACAACAAGAGATTTATCAAGAAACTCATCAAGGTCGTCAAGAAAGTCGCAAAGGTCGTGGTTGATACAGTTAAGAAAGCGACTACCATCCATGCCTCAATCAACAAAAGCATCTCGTTCAGACTCCCCGACCCGGCCAAACCAGCCAGCAGAAAGCTTCAGAACAAGGAGGCTAGGCAGGCTGTTTCGCCTTGGGGAGATGCCATTCTCCTTAAGTCAATCACGAACAAGGGCAAGACTGGTTACATGAATGTCTACTGCGTAGGCTGTGGAGTTTCCGGAGGCGCCAGCATTGCTGGTAAGGCGGCCTGGAGCCCAGTTGGAGGGGTTTCTGAGGGCTATGCCGACTTTAAGGCTAACATCGACTTCGTCTTCCAGTTGGGTATCGATGCGCAAATCTCATACGAGAAAAATTGGGAGTCAACGCTCCTAAGAATCGGCCTTCCCGGGCTGAGCTGGGGATCATTGGTCTCTATTGGCCCTAGCGTTGCCCTCGGCACCCGTGTCACCCTGGAAACTCAAGCTGAGGGACAGCTTCTTGCAGGCGCCAAGTTTGGCATCAAAGAGGGCCACACCCATGCTGATTTTGTCAATCCCGACAAGAGCTTCAAGAATGGGTGGGATCCTTACTTCACTCCCGTTTTCAACGCTTCAGGCAAGATTGAATTGGCTGCAACCCTCGGCCTCCCTGTTAGTGTCGAGCTGGGGATTACAATCGCCAAATGGACCAAGGCCCTCCGTGTCATCGACGAGCCGTCAATCAAGGCCACGGCACAGGTAGCCGCCAGTATTGGTTTACAGTCAAATAATAAGTTGAAGGGTGGCTTTACGACAATTGATGGTTGTAAAGGCATTGCGACCGAAATCAGCTGGAGAAACAGACTCTGGATTGACGTTCTCGGTCTCAAAACCCTCGAACTCCATGACACAAAGGATAAATCTCTCGGTAGGAATTGCATCAAGTATGGCTACCCTTCTCTTTATATTTTCCTAGCTGTATGCTAATCAAATCACCACAGGCTCCCTGGCGCGACCCAGAGATCCATTTCAGCGCCCGCTTTCCCTTTCGAGCTCAGTCCACGTGCGTTCAACGATACGCAAAGCGACGACGAGCTCGTGGACGTTACTAAGTTCGTGGTTGATAATTTCAACGATACAGTCACCTACAACGTTCCAGACATTCCCATGTACCCCTACATTGGGGTTAATGGATATCGCTACGATCTATTTACCGTCCCCGACAAATCTCTGTACCTCGCAACATGTGGAGAAGGCGACGTCTATGCCATTGACGGTCACATTACAGGAGATGACGACACTTGCGCGGGGTTGTGGGCTTTCGTAAATGGAACCGTGATTGGCGACGGGGCTCATCGCATCATCCACTTCTACGACCAGGCCCTGAGAGCAACTGGCGTATCGCGGCTGCGGGTATCGAGCGAAAAGAATATGCCCAGAGACGGAGTTTTGATATCATTTCAACGATACAACTCCACGCTGGCCGGCGACGAGGATCAATCCAACGATGGGTTGTATTTCGGTGTCGATTCCACTGGTCAAGTTCTCTATTCTATTGCATGCGTTTACAACGACGACACTACGCCCAAGATTTTCCTAGCCAAGGATCCTGTTGAAGGAGCGAACATCCTTCAGAGCTCGGCCGTCCAACATAGCATTACAGGCGGTGTTGTTAACAAGTGTTTTTACCTGCCTCTTGTGGCTAACCCAGTGGACCAAATTACAAGCTACACGGGGTATGCCGATGCAAAGAGTATGCCACTTCAACTAACTGGTAGCACAACTCCGTGAGAGAAGGTAGTTGCGAGATTGTAGAAGTTTAGTGGAGTATTTAAGAATAGTTTAAAAACGAGAAAAAATTAAGCAATCGTGTATATGTGGACGCTACTTTTTCTTTTCCTGCAACTTCTATCAAATCCATTGACAGTGTCTACCTTTAGAATATACCACGTCGTGAGTAGGGCCTTGGCTAAAGGCTTATAACCATCATTTCTCCCATAAACCGCTTTGCCGTGAGGCCAAAATAATTAGATATGACCATAATATTCTATCCATACGGATGAAGTAAATCTCTCAGAAAAACCGCCTTTCTTAACAATCAGTTTCCGCCCCTAACTCGATGTGCTCTGGGGTGGTGACAAACTACCTGAAAAAGGAACCTAGGTGATGTGGTCCAGTAGCTGAGTGACTACGCCAGCTTTCCTGGCATGTGTAAGTGGGAGTGTGCTATCCAGTACCTTTGCCAGCCCCTTTGACGGATCCGACACTAGACGACCTTTTTCGGCTTAGTGACGGCAAACACCAGATTTGGAACTGAACGCCGATATTTTGGCGCTACTTCAGGGTAGCTCCAGGCTACCCCCTGACCGGTATTCTAGTCAACACGATGGAAAGCTGCTCTAGTCACCCTAGCGCCTTTGAAGCCATGAGCACCGACTAGGCATTACACGTTCTGGCTATTGTAGTCTAGACTCTTGCTCCTCGGCGCTTTTTAGCACATCGACTGCGCTACGAGTCCCGACGATGCAGTAAGCGCATGTGTGGTAGTCACTGTCCCTGCATTAGGGCATCCTTAGAGTGCCAAGCAAGCCCCGGAAAGCTCTAATTCGCCAAGGCGCGCACCAGTTGATATGTGCTCGCAGGTAGCTCACACTCTTCGAAGCCGAACTCCCAGCCATTGAAATGACACTGACGGTGGCGCCGACCTGTTCCAATAATTTGTGTTGGTGTGTGAGACTGGGTGAGGCGAGGCGGACAGCGCTGGTCACGCAGAGCAAGCCATCCGGCTCGGGAGATTCAACGCATCACGCCGTCTCCGAGGCATATTTTGGCACTAAGGTAGGTATGGTTATCGACGGTAACGGTCACCTCAGAGCGAAAAGAAAAAGGGAAGTGGGAGAAGAAGGAGGACAGAGTTCTCCAGGCATCCACTGCATCGGTACTAATACCCGCGCCAACCCTCCCCCTCCCCCTACGGCGACCCCGTCTTTCATCTAGGCACTCGTTCAAGGCCATGCATTCGTTATTGCGCAGAGCCAAGTAATTGCTCTAGTCACTCTTTATTTGTTGACATTTGACTGACCCATCCTACGTTCCTTATATTTCTGCGAAGCAATAGATAGTGTTCAAACATGAGGTGGACATTGATAGCGCTATTTCTGGGTGCCGCCGAGGCTCTCGCCCACCCTCGGCATCACCCATCCCATCTGTTCAGCTCGAAAAACAGTACTTCAATATGGAATAGCTCTATCTCGACAAATTCATCGGATGTAACGGTCATTGGAGTCACTAAGACTGTTACAGTCTGCCCGACTGCCACATCATCCGGCGACGACTATGACTTTCCCTACGGTAAAGTAGGCCCGTTGGCGACCCTAACCCCGGCTGTGCCCCATGATCACGATTGGAACGACATCGACCATCTCTCACCCCATGACGTTGGGACTGGGGCTCCGCTGCATTATTCTACGCCGTCAGAGCAGGGTACGTAGATGGTTTCCCGTCTCACCAGATATCCGAGCAATCGGTTCTTTTCTAAATTTGAAATGTTCACAATACATTTGTGCAGGGGCTGGCGGCATTTATGCTGTGGCTATTCCAAGATGGTCGTTGCCTTCGATTGTATTGGATCACTCTGGATTCATCCTAAGTATTCAAGTCGACCAGAGCGGCCACTTGGTCGTCACGTTCAATGACAAGGATGCATTCAACCACTCTTCCACTGTTTGGGCAGCTCAAGAGCTTGTCTTCGTCACGTACACCGAGAACTGCGGCGACTACAATCTTGGCCAGCGCTGCTATTTCCACGCCACGGAGGTCATCTTCTTCGCTGACTCCCTTACCGCGCGCTGTGTCGGCCAAGCCATGCCTCTCGAAGATATTGTAATTGATATCAACGTCGCATGGGGCAACTACGGCCATCAAGAGATCAACCAGGGTGCGCCGGCTAGCACCGGCGCGAGTACAACCCCATCAGCGACGGCCAATGCAGCAGCGACGACCGCAACGGGCGATTATAACGTCTATCCTGCCCCGACTGCACGGTGCGTCGCTCCTGTTGATACCAAGTATGGGCTGCCCACTGCCTGCTGGGGCCCAGAGTTCGATGACGACCTAGACGACGGCCTTGGGTATCCCGACTTGAGCAGCTTTTCATTCAGCGACATCGTGAAAAATATCCAGATCGACCCCGCACAGCTTGCCAAGCGAGATCTCATCAGCCTTGTTAAGACGGGATTTAACAGAGCTACTGAATCCACAAAACAGGTAGTTCAAAACGTACACAAGACGGGCACCGAAACCATGGCAAAGACCAAGGATAAAGTGGTCCAGACGATAGACCGGGGGGTGCAGAAGGCTGTCGCGCTCAAAGATACCGTCGTAACCAATTTCCAAGAAGCCAAGAAGCTGGCTACCGACATCTTGGAGGGCAAGCCCATTACCTACAGCAGCGAGGTTGACAAGGAGAAGCTACTTCTTCCCCGCCCCAAAAAGGAGTGCAACGAGGCCAAGAATGACAAGGAGAAGTCCAAAAAGCTGAAGAATGCCTGCAAGCCAAAGACGGAATCCAAAGCCGCCGCGATTGAGTCGCCGTGGGGTGACAAGGCGCTGCTTCTTAAAACTTTTGGAGACCCGGCCGAGTACAAAAAACAGCATCCCAAGGGCAGCAAGAAGCAGACCAAGTTAGCCTCCGCCGGCTTTCTCAACTTCTACTGCGTCGACTGCGGCGTGACAGGTATTCTGAAGGCGAAGGGCAACGTCACTATCGATCTAAAGAACGGTATCACAGCCGGCATAATCGACGGCACCATGGATCTCAAGGCGTCGGTCAACTTGGGCATCTTCGCCTCGTACGAGAGTAAGGCCAAGTTCGAGCAGAACCTGTACGACGTGCCGCTCTCACCCTTCACCCTCGGCTTCATTCACGTCGGGCCGATCCTCTCCATCGGGACATCGCTCGAGTTTGGCGTCAACATGACGGGATCGGCCCTCGCTGGCGTCGAAGCCACCCTTGTGCGGGCCAACTTCACGTATGATTTCAAGAAGGGGGGCGATATCCAGACGTCGGGTTTCGTGCCGGATTGGACCCCAAAGTTCAACGCTAGCGGTTCCGTCAGGGCCTGGGTCGATTTTGGCATGCCAATTGGCTTGGAGTTCGGCCTGAGCGTGGGCAACGGATGTGACTTCTGTAAAGGCACGATCGGTATTGACACCGTGCCCTCCATCAAAGCGCAGGCTGCCTTTTCCTACGAGGCGGGCTATGACCCCGTCACCAAGAACTTCACCAAGGGCATCAAGCCCGTGAACAACTGCTCCGGCATCTCGACTACGCTCTCTGTACGCAATGACGTGAATGCTAAGATCAAGGGCTTTGGATACAAAAACAAGGCCGTTCTCCACCAAACCAAGGACTACATCATTGCGTCCTACTGCATCGGCAATAAGACCGACAACACCACCAGCGGCCGTATCGGCTGGCTGGGCCCCGCCGAAGAGAAGCGCTCCGCCCTGCTTATCGACGGGCCCGCGCGGGACCGCCTCAGCTACGACTTCTCCCGCCGCGCTCTGACGAACACCACGTCTGTCAACGCCACATCTGTCAACGCCACTTCTGGCGTCGCCACCAACGGCTCGACCGTGCACACCTACGACTTGACCGGATACGTTGTCAGTGACGACATCGACTTGGGCTACGATGGCCATAAGTACCCGGTGACGCCTTGGCTCATGGAGGATTTTGACGGGTACTGGTACTCGACCGTGGAGGTCAACACGGGCTCTAATGGTGGAGACAAGTACATCTTGGTCTCCTGCAATGACGGCAATATCTACGTCCAGAAGGAGAGCGCGCTGAGCCAGCTGCCCTGGTACATCACTTGCACGGCCCTATGGTCTGGCTACCAGGATACTGTGATGTCAGCCCCGACAGGCGATATCCTACACTATTACAACAACACCATGGACAAAGTTGGTGTGAGCCGATTGCGCACCGCGGATAATCAACATCTCCCTGACTCTTCCGTCTGGATGTAAGCTCCCTTCCTGACTGTCCTACCTGCTATCCTCTTTTGCCGATACTTCGGACCGGGCTAACCAAGGCGTAAAACAACAGAATGCTCGCCCCTTTCCAATACGACGATATGGATTCGAGCCTTCTTGCAGCCACGGATGCCTCGGGTAACGTCTTCTTCCCTGCTGTGTGCACGTATAAGGGAAACCAGACGGCGCACGTGTTCCTCGTGGGCGAGGATATCGAGGGGGGTCTCGCGATGCTCAAATCGTCCGACGTGGCCTACAGTATCACCAACGGCGAGGTTGACGACTGCTACATGCTATCGCTCAGCGTAACGCAGCCTGACGCGGGCGCTTGGGCAGACCTTGACGTAGCTTTTGACGCCGAGTACGAGTCTGACCCTGTGATGCTCGAGCTTAACGACAGCCTATGGAGTGCTGAGGACTACCTTGTCCTGCCGGACTCGCTCCTAGTGCCGGATGACCCGGCGCTGGGTGACCTTGACTACCTCTTTGATGACAAGGTCTTTGACGACTACGCCCTGCAGGACGACGAATCTGGCAAGTAAGATAGAGAATTAGAAGATATATATAAGGTCGAATTGTAAGATTTGTTAGCAGAGTAAATGTACATACCAAAGTAAGATATTCTTAGCAGACATCTCTTCTTAAAAATATATATGTCCCTTCCCGGGGGAAAACGTGCCAGGCAACCTATACATAGACCACGATTAAGAAGTCTTGATATACACGCTGACCTCTGACCTCACAGTTCTTATGGATGGAAGGCAGACAAGCGATCAACAAAAATAACCCTGAACGCGCTTTCGTCGACTATCTCGCGAATCTCGCGTATTCCAGGTTGGGAATTTATCTAATATTCAACGCCATACATCCCCAACCGGGAGTTTTGTGATGCTGTTCCGTTCCCCTTCATCATACTGGAGGTAGCCGCGAGCGGACGGTATTAGCCGCAATAGCTGGCGTGCTCACGAATAGAACTTGCAAGATCCCGGTGCTAGCTGGTGCCGAGTGACCCGCGCGGGAGCGGCCATTGGCTAGGCTATTCAGGTCTGAAGACACTGCCGGTTCCGGCATATTGGATGCAGTGAATCCCGTCCCCGTACCGTCCAATATACAAGACGCTATGACGGGAAATAAGAAAGACACCGCGCGTCATATTTAAGTCGGGTATATAGGTTCCCTTGAACCCAAGCAGAAGTTTGAAAAAAAAACCACACCTTTTGAATATTAGGACTGCATAAACATAAAGGTCACTTGTGTAATAACGACCATAGGACGAACTCACCGGCGGCACTATGATTTACTTTTTTCTTTTATTCTTTTATGCCACCGCTTTCCGAACTGCTCTAGCACAATGGCCTAGCTCCTACGCAGGCCTACGTGGCGGCCAAGGCCCGATTATTGCGCATGAAGGAACGCCGGTCGGCAAGGAGGAGATGCACAACGGAGGTAAGTAGACGCAGGCATCAGGTTCCGTCGCAAGCGATGATTACAAGCTGTGTGCAGAGAGCGGTGGTTGACATGGTTTGGACAGTAAACATGTATATCTCACAGTCTAACCTCACGCTCAATGGCACCAGGCCTAAGAGTGCGGTTCTCTACTTGACAGATGTATTCGGGATTCAACTGCTCGAGAACAAGCTGTAGGTTCATTCCCCTGGCCTCGACTATTCGGGACATCATCACACCCATGTCAATTTCTGGGTTCTTTCAGTTTGTTGACACGGAAATACTTAGTTTGGCCGACTCTTTTGCACGCGCAGGGTACCTTACTATCGCGCCGGATCTCTTCAATAGCACTCCGGCTAGCGCCGACCGCCCTCTGGGGTCCAACTTCACTGCTAGTCACGGCCCCGAGGCGACCGACCCGCTCCTCGCGGCAACTATAGATTACATGCGGAACACGCTTGGGATCAAGAAGATTGGTGCAACGGGGTATTGCTTTGGCGGACGATACGCCTTCCGCCTTCTCGGCGTCACAGGGCCGTCGGGCAGCGGGAGGGGAGTAGACGCTGCGTTCGCCGCCCACCCAAGTCTATGGCAGGACGACGAGGTATTGGCTATCAAGGGCCCCGTCAGCATCGGAGAGGCTGAGAGCGACTCGGCTAACCCACCAGCGAAGCGGGCGTTGATCGAGGGGCTACTGAAGAATGCCTCTGCCAAGTATCAGGTTTCGCTCTACTCGGGAACGAGCCACGGCTTCGGGGTCCGGGCAAACATATCGGATCCAATGCAGAAGTGGGGGAAGGAGAGTGCCTTTTGGCAGGCAGTGTCCTGGTTTGATTATTGGCTAGCTTGAGGGGGGTGGAGTAATTAAAACCGCTGGTAGCGGCGGAAAGAGGTTGAAAGAGCATATTCAAAGGGTGCCTTCCATTCTGGCCACAAAGAAAGGGAGTGATTTGACCCAAAAAGAGACTTATTTTCTCTCGCTATGCTAAGGTAAACAGCAACAAGACGATTCGCTATGAAGATACTGTCACGACCGTATTTGTTAAAACTCTCATCCTATCTAGGCAAACGTGTTTGTAAAATCTATTGGGCCGACGCTACTTTCCGAAGGTCATGTTTGGCCCGATAGAAAGCAAGAGTCCATGGATGCAATTTGAGGATATGTTGATCTTTGACACTTGTTATAGCAATACAGAATCTGTGAAAAAGCCTGCGGATATTCGATTAGCTACTCAGTAGCCTGCTATGATCTGTATTTAGTGACTCGGATGGTCTAAATGGCGTCGAGTTAGCCTACGGTCGCACAACCTGCCCACCCCGCGTGAGATCACAGTACATAGAGACTTGTCGCAGTATATACCCGCCATTCTTTTAGCCGGCGGCGGCCCGGCTAGGGGTATCCATACGCACACATAGAGCCATTAGGGAGCTCGCCTTCGTTCGTTCGGCCTTTGGACGTAACAGATCGATCAATATGCCTTATCACTCCTGCCGGTTTATGCGACAAATATCTGGTTGCTTTTGACTGCTACTGATATCATATTCCAGCTCCCTTGTTATACTGTTCCGTCCTAGGCAAATTCACCTGCTGTAAGTAACCTTCCGAAGGCATCGTAGGCGGCTCTTGCGACATATACTCGTTCTGGGTTAGAAACTCGCCGTAGGCCCCAGGTAACTCCGAGTATTCCATCATAGTGTTGTCCGTGTACATCTCTGCCGGATGCGAGTTCACGGCCATCTCTAGAGCGTCGGGTTTGCTGGGCATTTCCTGAGGGGGGATCTGCAGGTGCAACGGCACACCGTTGTAGGTGCCTTGACCAAAATGCTGGGCTGTGGTTTGTTGTATATTCCCGGGAGCAAAGGGGCCATTGAGATTGATTCCATTTTGCTGCAGACCCATGACCAAGTTTTGAATTTGCTCCGCCTTATTTTTTCTGTCTACCTCGATGCAGGCTCGAACAAACAGAGTAAAATGCAAGATACTGGGCGAACAAATCAGGTCAGCTAGAATCCCCGGATATGAAGTCTCTTGATGCTTACATCAACAAGCTTAAAAACGCTGCCGATGCTAATATAGCACGGTAAAGAGACTGGGGCGGGGGATCCGAGAGGCGATAGCCACTCCCACTGGCATCAGTTGCTAATATGGACTCAAAGCTTAGAGCCACCACGGCTCCGCACCAGATAATGAGCTCGCCAGCCACCCTATATCCCGGAGGAAACCCGGATATTCTCTTTCTGAGGTAGACATGGACAAACGCAGAGACGTTCCAAAGCAAGACCAAAACTCCCTGGTATTGAAAAAGTCAGTTTCCGTCTGCCCTATATTAACAAACATAGGGCTCTAGTCGCTCTGTGGGAATTACCGTCGGTATTCCAATTGCCCACCCCCCTGGAAACCATTGGATGCCAGAGAAAGTTGTTTCGATGTAGCCCGACAGCGCGATCAGGATGATGCACGTTATAGTACTAGCTATTTGTATCAAGATTTTGGTCTTGTCCCATACCTCCTGGTGGGAATTAGGCGGTGTTTGTTCTAATAATTTTGGTCGTATGCTCCCTGGATACTGTGTTGAGAATTGCTGCTCCATCTTTGCCTGCTCTTGATTGCTCCGAAGTCCGGGAAGGTACTGAAAATGGCTCGAGGGTAGGCGCGAAGCAAAATTTCGCCTAGAATAAACACCTCAGTCCTGGGTTCCGCTCTACCTAGAAGCACTGCTGCTCGAGGTTGCAATCTCGGTGGACTTTCGGCTGTCTGGGCTGCCTCGCAGTGTTGGAAGTTGCATCATATGGGGCCGTGGAGAATTGAGGCTGGGAAGTGGTTTCTGCCTATGCGAGGCGGAGTAGGACACGGGGGAGAGTTTAAAAGGCTCCGCCTTGGCAGTCAGCAGGATCCGACTTCACATATATTAGGTATATATATGGCTGATCATGCGCGGCGCAGCAGCTTCAATCGCCAATGGATGCTGCATCTAGACTGCCCTTGCGTCAGCCAAGCCTTATATGGGTGATACAGGGTAAGTCGTGTAACTCGAATGCCGAATGAAGACTACTGATTGATCGCAATGAATCATTTCTTTTAGGCAAATCTAGCCAATAATCCACCTCGTCACGCCTGCCACATACTGGTATGTAAAGCAGCCGCCCCGCACTTGTCGGCAATTGCCGTACCAACCTTCATGCTCACACATACGCTCACACACACGCTCACACGAATAGAATCTCCGCGCATTTTAGCACCAACACTTACTTGCCTTTGCCAACTGAGAGGAGTAGCAAGTCATCAGGGCCAAATACTTTGGCTAGGTCGGCTGGGACGCAAGCGCCTATATAAAGTTCCTAAAACTCAGAGACTGTAAGATTAAAAGTTTTTATAAGGCCGCGGCAGACAACAGGAATGTTACCGGTTCTCTAACGTTTCCACTTACAATATATAATTTACAGCCAAGTCAGGTTAATAACAAATTTATAAACTAGACTCATCATATAGGCAGAATGAAACTCATCGGTATCATCTCTCCCATCGCCACTCTTAGACTGGTTGGCTGGGACCCGAGATTCAATTTTGGCGTAGCATCCCAGGGGTATCCAGATGGTCAGTGTTACATCGTTGGTCCTGTAGATGCTGATGCGGTTAGGGCTCCAACAGAGCAGGGAGCTATTCCATCTGCAAGGCACATTGAAGTTCGTTAAGATAGCCAAGTTGTTTATGTCGGGAAACTTATGCGGTTTCCACAATACCATTCCTAGCCTAGTTGGATGCCAGCTTACAGGGCCTAGTCCGGGTGTAAGCCGCCTGACAGTTGCTGAGAGTCATGTTTAGTGCGCCGCCAGCGACGTCTTTAGCTTGACTGAGAATGCGTGGGTTGCCGGAGCTGACCCAACAGCCTTGATGCCTCCATTTTACCGTAGGTAGGGTTGGGATTGCTGTGGACCCGTTACTCGGAGATATTCGTCGCATTTGTTGCAGTCGTGGCCATGGTCGTGGTCGTGGCGCCACAGCCTCGTATACGTTGATGCAACTGGTTCCACCACAGATCATTTGCACCGGCGCATGCTTTATTACACTCCTCATACATAGTCACAATAAAAGCAATGTCAACTGTCCTCCAAACAGGCGAAGCGGAAGCTAGGAAGCTAGCGGCTTAGCAAGCTGCCTCGCATGTTACAGTCGTCATCGTACCGTCTACTCTAATTTGGCTGCTTTGAGTTGGTGGTATACAGTCAAGATAGCAACCAAGCGCGTTCCATGTCACGTGGCCGCATGGTGTGCTGGACGCTGTGATAGTCAACGTGACTACCGAGCTAGTTGTGGTGGGATTCTCGCTCCGAACTTTCATACAGCAGGATTGTTCTTTCCAGTTTCCACACGTGAGGGTGATGGACGGACTCCACCGAGTGAAAGTTGCCGCGCTGATGTTGTACAAGCGTCGTACTTCCTGGCAGGTGTAATCTTCATAATTGGCATACCAGTGTGTGCATCCGCTGATAGTACTCAGATCCCGCGGCACGCGAGGACTCACGCCATGTTTGCCGACATATTGTGCGCTGTCCGCAGGAGAGTTCAAGGTGAGGCAAGGAAAGATGAAGCCCCGCACCGCTGCAGCTACTGAAGTTTCCTTCGTAGCAGATCGTCGCTTGAGAGAAAGGTTGATCTTGCTAGACCGCAAGTTCGTCAGGTATCCCGGAAGAAGGACAGGTGATATGTCGAGAAAGAGATGGTTCTGTCGCTTGGCTTGGCTTGATAGGTGCTTTGAGTGAGGTCAAGCTACCCTCTCAGCTCCATAAAACCGAACGCAGCCCTGGCTCGTCAACTACGAAACTGTTGTCGATACTGCGCGTTGGGTGAGCTCGGTCTTAGACCACCGGCCGGACTCGAGGCAGCATTCGATTATGTGATTAACTGCAGTTCATCGTTGATGCTCCTAGAACGTAGGTTTAGTTAGTGCCTTGGCATCAGCGAATGATTGGGCTGGTCGGATATTAAATTTGAAACCAAGAAGCCCCACAGCGACTCGCTTGGTAGTCAGCAAATATACCTTGGAGAGCTAGTTACTAGATAATTTGTGCTAAGCTCACCAAAACATGCTCCATTTGTTTGGCACTTATACACAAAACCAAGTGCCCTGCAAAACCCAAACCAGACTTTCCATAACACATTAACCTCTGTTATATAGCATTGCGATAATTTGTAATGCCTTTCTTGATTAATAATAACGTAGTCCCCGCGTCTGCTCGGATGCCGTATTTCCTGATTTATTCAGTCTGCCCCCTGCGCAGCTGCGGCCACAAAGAGAGGTCTCCTCAATGCAAATTAACTCTCTTGCTTTCTTTGCTACTCCGTTTATCGCGTACCCACACATAAATTCAGCCTACCGAAATGGCCGATATTCTTGTTACGGGAGGAACTGGGCAGCAGGGCAGCGCCGTAATAGACGCGTTACTAGCTGCCAAACCTAGCAGTGTCCAGATCCGCACTTTAACTCGCAACTTAGGCTCGCCGAAAGCGAAGAAGTTGGAGCAGCTCGGGGTAAAACTGGTGAAGGGAGATCTGGAAGATAGAAACAGCCTTGTTCCTGCCCTGACTGGATGCTCGGCTGCGTACCTCGTCACCGATTTTAGTGGACCCCACGATGTGGAAGGAGAGATCGAACAAGGCAAGCGATTTGTCGATGTTGCCAAAGAACTCGGTAAGTGTGGCCTCCCAGCTCCCTCCAGCACAAGAGAGCAAAACCTATCAAGCGCGCTCTGCATGCGAACCATGTGAGCTAATATAGTGCCCATAGGCGTAAAACACCTGGTTTTCTCGTCTGTGGGTGGAGCCGACGCTGCCGAAGAGGTTGAGCATTTCTGGTCCAAGTACAAGATTGAGCAGTACATCCATGCTTCTGGCATTTCGTACACCATAATACGACCTGTTGGATTCATGGACCTTCTTCCTGAAGACGCAATGGGCCAGTTCTTCTTTCTCGGAGCCATGGCTGCGGTCTTCGGCAACACGAAGCAGAAATGGATCGCCTGCAAAGATATCGGAATTGCGGCCTCAAATGCCCTCCTAACCCCAGAGGCATACTACGACCAGACCTTTACTATTTGTGGACAAGTTGCAACCATTGACGAAGTGCAATCTGCCTTGAGTCTCGGAATTGGTCGCACTGTCTGGCGAGCCTGGCTTCCCGGTTGGCTGGTGCTTCTGTTGTCGCCTCATCACTATAAGCAAATGTTTACTGTATGCGAAAGCCTATACTCATCAGCCCTAAACTAGAGAATATTAGAGTTGACTAATGTTTTCCCAGTGGCTTGCGAAGGGGATTCAGCAAGGTAGCCCAGAAGAAACTAAGAAGATAGTCCCCAACCCGTTGGACATCGAAACTTGGTCTCGGGAGAGGGAAACTCTGAGAGAGTCTGCAACTGCTAAGAATCTATGACATGTCAACCATTTTCTGTGCATACCATGGCTTAACCACCACTTTGAGATTTATTTTTCTTTTGGAGAAACGATGCGCGAGGAGAGATTCATTCAACAGCCGTGGAACAAACCTAATAGTGCCACTGGCATACATGTCATTTTATCAGTTCAGTTTGACCATTTTAGTTTCCAAAATACCGTGGTAGTTCCTTTCGGCACCACATTAAGCAACCATCGTTCTCTCTCTCTTTCTTTTTTCTTTTTCTTTGAAAAATGATCCGATGCTGTGCCGACATGTCGGAAATACCAGAAACGCTCAGCTGTCTTCATACTCTTCCCCCGTAGAGACAGACCGAGCCGAGAGCATCGCCAGAGCTGAATTCTATTTATACTAATACTCACTAAAATCATACCTTTAATATGATATGGGACAGGCGCTAGGCAGGCGGATCATCCATACAGATTCATGAATTATTGTATAGAATGGCAGAACCCCTACCAAGGCTGTAGCGAGAACGTCGAGAGACTTATGTGCGAGGCTAGCCAGAAGTATGACCCAAATTGCCTCTTCCAGAGCAGCTGTTCTGGAGGATTCAAGCTAGATAAGGGGAAATCCAATCCTTAGGGTTGTCCTGGTCTCAGCACTAGCCACACAGAACTAACTGATTCCTGATTGCTTTCTACAACTAATCTTTCACTGTCCAACATTTATTCTAAAAGCGTAAATGTTAAAACAGCATAACTCGTTAACTACTACACTAGCAAGTCGCACGGCAACTTCTATCGAGAACGTGGAGAGGCGAGCCAGCCTAGGTGTCTGTCCTGCACGAGTGTTCTGGTTACAACCCATCTAGTCTGCGCTACTAAATTGAAGGCAGCTCGGCCGGTTTCGATGAACCCGTATTTTCTTTAATAACTTGAGCTATTAAATATGCATTAGAGAAGTTACATCTATTCTATTTATCGGTAACATACAGACGAGGCTGTATCTGATGCTGGCTGCTGCCTACAGTGCGGGGTCGCTGCCTAGCAAAATATCCACCTTGCCCAAGACCTATAAGTACAGGGCTTGCTCTCGCTCCAGCTCTACCTCCTCATGGGCTCAAGTTGTATATATATAAAAAAAAAGATCATCTAAGTACCTGCTCTTGTTCCAACTATATTCCCTGCTGTCCTATCACACCATCTCACCATCACGATATGGAGCCCTCCAGTGATCGGTGCTTTTTTCTTAGGATGCCTCGAGAGATCAGATACTATGTGTACGATAACGTCACCCACTTTGATCCGCCCAGTAAGATCGTTTGGGGTTACTTGGAGGAATTCGAGCATGGATATCAAACCAAACCCACTAAAGCGCCAGACACGAAATTCTGCATTCCATGGATCAATCTTTTGTTAACCTGCAAGGCTATTAGGATGGAAGTTGATGCGTACGTCAACATGCAATCGCGCGTGGACAAAGAAAACGCGACTTGGACCGTGGAACTTGCCATCGGCAACGGCCGTGTCACATCCAGTCGTTGGCGTCACATTCCCTGTAACCCCACCCAAGCTGAAACTCTTGTTGCAAAACTTCAGTTTCCGCATCCTAAGGCTCGCTTTTGGGGATGCGGGGGGCCTATGCCAGTCGTACGGGAGCTCTATCAGACGCTGAACTGGCTATTGCATTACGGCCCGGCTTTGAGCCGGCAGACTCGTCTCTCGCAACCCCTAAAATTTAAAACCTTGGTTCTTCGCGTTGCTACGCTGCCTCCTGACGAGAGTGGTAAAAAAGGTGGCGGTTTCCGGAGTAACTATGATGAGATCTGTACTTTCGTTAGCATCCTTAAGGGAACGGGCCTCATCTGGGGCTACATCGATTCGATCCGCGTGATAAGCGAGGACGGTGACGGCGAGAAAAACATCACCGTGGACATGGTCGAAAACGCCGAGGTACCAAAGGCTTGGGATAGATATGGCTTCGAGTGGGGTGTTCAGGAAGTCGCATCCAGAGTTCGAGACGTTCCGTCTAAAGGAGCTGCGTGAGAAGCCGACAGACGTGTGAGCCTACGTCCTTGCACTAAGGAACCGGGGGGATCTGGTTCTATCACTGAGCCTCGACATGTATGTTGGAAGCTGAGCTGGCGACATTGTGTAGGCTTGCCTAGATCAAGTGGTCTGGGGATCACGGACTGAGAAATGAGCAATTTATTGACTGAAGATAAGAAAATTGAACATGGATATATGATGGATAAGAAGTCATGTTGGTACCTAGTGTTAACTTCTAGGAAATGAGTTAGACTGTGATAAACGGCAAATTGAACACGACTTAGGCTGTATTTATGAACCCGGTCGATAGCACTACTCTCTACTTTGATACCCAAGTTACAGGAAGAACCGAGGAGAAAGGTTCTCGCAATTCAGACAACGAGTCGTGATTCTGTCGGCGAAACAAGCTAGGGTAAAGCCATCAGATCAACGAGTCTACACAGGAAACCCAAGGGTGTGTATCCCGTTGAATAGCAATACCGATACAATAAAGAGGGATAGTATAAAAAATGAGGTTTTTTTTTTGGGGGGGGGGGGGGGGGGGGGGGGGGGGGGGGGGGGGGGGGGCGGCGGATTTATATGCCCAAGGTACTCTCACAGATCTAGAGGCTGCTAAGGCTTTGATTCTTATGTGTCTCCTATCCTCCTTTATATGAGCTGGCAGAGCACTGCTTTACGTCGAGCCTATAACTTCATGTGACCCTTTCATAAGGCTTATTTGGTGTATAGAGGTGATAGCTTTTGTAGGTTGTTCTGTATTAGGTTCCTTCGAGCGCGGGCCCCCTTTCGTCACCGTCCGGGTGATAGTAGCGTAACCGTTTAATGGGAAATGTGGCAAGCCATTGCACGAATTTGACGTGGCAAGCCTTGCACGAATTTGATATGGCAAGACTTGCACTCTCATTGGCGGCCTCAATTGCCCTCGCTGTTTGGCAGTGCGTGAGCTCTCTTCACGCTCCATGGTTTTATTGGGCGCCTCACGCATGCCCAATGCTATATATAGATGGCACACCCTCCCTTCTGTCAGCCTGATCGCTTCCCGACACCTACCTAGTCATACAACATTCCCTTCTTTTTATCGTTGATCTCCGTGGCTGAACCCAATTACGATATGATTCAGTGTCAGGGCGGTTCTCTTTAGTCTATCATTAAGACCAGGCTCGATCGAATCGATCAGATTCTGATAAAAATTCGGGATGCGCAACAAACTGTTGCTTCAGTCCTCGCAGGAAATCAGACTCGGCCATTAGCGACGCAATCACGAACAAGACAATGCACAGAAAATTTAGAGGGCAGGCTGGCTGGATCTGTAAACCGCTCCAGGACAGAGGTGACCCCAATTGTGGATATCACATCTACTTTCTTACAGAAACGGAGACATCGCAAGGACAAAAGGAATTTTAGGGACGAAGGACATCACAGGAGCAGAGGTCGAATCGGCTATCCTGATGAATTCTATTGTCCTGATGAAATCGAGTATCTTGTTGAAGGGGTTAGTGCGGCAAGTCACTGGTCTGCCTTTTCGGATAGGCTAATGTGGAACACATTTAGGTGATCGAGCCCGGACTGTCGCTGCCGGGCCAATTGTCAAGTTCAGGATTATACCTGGCATGCACGGAAGATAATCCTTCAGATATTTTGGCCTTGTTATCACCCTTCTTCCCAATCGTTTCAACTAAAAGCCAACCAGAGGACTTGGAGACAGGCAACCAACATTACCTATTGGAATTATTAGAGCAAGTGAAACAGGCAGAAAGAGCCCTGAAGGCTTTCTACCATGCGATGAGAGCGGCTTTCAAGGCAATAGCTTTGTTTTCGAACATTCTGTTGGGCCTCTGTACAAACATGAAAGTACCATGGGGCAGGAAAGGCTTCAAAGGCGTAGCACTTTCGATGCCATGGACCATTCCCCCAGCACTGTTGGTATTATGGGGAGTGTTTTGGAGGTTCAGGCCAACGGAAGATAACTTCGGTAAGACCATGGTTCAAAATTTCGTACATGTGTCCGCTAACACTAAAATCCAGACTTGAATGGGCCATTCAGCCTGGATCTCTTGCCATCATCTGCTGATAGCGAGCTGATGGATGATCCTCAATGCGCAACGTATTTTTTCACAGGACAGGACTTGTTTTCATTAGATAACATTGAATTCGGAGGACAGATGTCGCGAACCGAATGCGCAGCAGATTTTCAGGATCTGGCCTCACAAACGACATCCCAAGACTTGTTTCAAAGTGTCATCCTCCAGTCCAACAAAGACGTCTCGTATTACAGTCCGGAAGAGGGGACCTGTAGTCGACCAGAATCTAGAGCCGTTCAATTGTCACCGGGACATGTCGGCACAATCTCTGCCATTGCAAGAGATTTGTCAGATCAGAGCAAATTGAACTCAACAGCAACAGATGGAGAGAGTCATGTTAGCGGGATCCCGTTAGCTAGGCAAGCATCTCCAACAAATGGACCTCTCACATTAAGACATAGTAAACGCTGACTGCTCTCAGACTTCCGGTCCCCCAAACCGATTCATCGAAGCCTGCCGCCTTCGTTTGTGAGAGATGCCAAGGCCAGACCTTTATAGGCAAGCGCGAACTCGATCGACATAAAAAAGAGAAGCATGAAAGAACAATGCTCTTCCCTTGTCCTGAAGTGCGCTGTAAGCGGTATAATGAGGGCTTTTCGCGGAAAGAGAATCGTGATAGACACGTCCAAATTTGCCATTCTCAACCCGAATCTTTAGGGGCTAACTCTAAACGCCCTCGCAATGAAGATCGAGACGAATTCATAAATACCGTGGCTGAGATTGTCGCAACTAAGGGGGCTTGCGATGATATGAGCCCTGGGAACGCAAAACAGGATAATTTGTCCAAGAGTGGGGCACCAGGGAAGAAAAGGCAAAAGAGAGCGCAAATGAAAGATGAGCTTGCTTGCCTGACAGCTGAAGTTGTGCGATTTTCTCAGTGCTTGCGAGAGAAGTCGCAAGCCTTTGACGACCTCGTTAAACGAAATCAGCGGCTGGAGACAGACCTTAGCAACTTGCGGTCCAAGTACGAGGAGAGAGGCGACCTGATAGAGCGGTTTATTTCGGAACGCTAGAAGTCGAAGAGACTAAGCGATCAAGGCTTAGAAGATAAAGCAAGTTGATCTATTTTGCTACCTGTACAGAGATAGGCGAAGGGTTAGTAGGGAGACTCTGAGATCTTTGACGAATAAGGACCGCAGCACAACTGTAGCGGCTGATAGGGAACAGAGCACAGAAGATGACATGAAAGCTGACAGCCAAGTCGCGGAGCAGATATAGAATTGATACCTTGTACCATCCTGGCAAGTAACATACTCCGATTCTGTAAGCTAGCGCCGCATTATCGACACGAAAGAGGGATTTGGCTGTTGGCTATCAGCACAAGGTTCTCATAAATAAACCATTACCAAGCTTAGGAAAGAAATTCCTGAAGTAAATAACCACCACCATGAACAGACCCATTTCTTCTATTGTTATACGTTAAAGGCGGTGAATGGTATCTGTGATCCATACCGAGCAACGAATTCGTAGTATTTAATCATATGCGAGGCAGTTGGCACGAAAGTTATACCGTTTTATTCCTTCAAGACGAAGCTTATCAAGATAACTCAGTATAAAATAGAGCTACGTACCATACCTGTAACGCAACTCTGCGGGCCTTTCGCACATATGTCTCACCAAACCGACCTTCCTGTAAATTACATGAGACCAGCTTGTTCACTAGACAGAGTCTGTATGGCCGCTCATCAGAGGCTGCCGGTCGCATCGAGACCATGGTCGAACGAAGCGAGCCAGCACGGGCGGAGCTGGAGTCCCAGAAGACATACATAGCCGAAAAAGAGGAGAGAGGAGAGGAAGTAGATATGTAAGTAAAGAGTACGAGGAAGGGACCCGGGACAAGCTCGAGTCTTGTAGCCTTCCTAGGAGGCAGGCTACCTTACAGAGCGCCTGAGGCGGTGGAGCCAAGTTTTTGAATCGGGAAAGGGCTAAATCTAGAGCGGCCCGACACCGAGTCGCAGCTTACGCAGGAAAATAGACCGGCGGCCATCCGACGTTATTTAGAAGGATCTTCGTGTAACGAAGGCTAGGCTCTATGTATTTGTGCCCTGATTGATCACAAGGGCCAGCATACGATCCGACTCGTATAGCCGCTGTATTGGCAATATATCCAAACTCAACTATAGACTCTGGGGTCTATGAACTATACTTGACATGCTCTGGCAAGCAATCCTCCAATCACAGGAATCAACCCGATCAGCTCAGATAAGAAACAATGAAGCATTGTGGATGACGTAAGGAAGTGAGGGGGGGAAACCGAATAAATGTGTGGTAAGCTGCATGGGAGGCATCGCGTTCCTGCATAGTCCAATCATACGCCCGAGGGCCCAATACAACCAACGACGGGGTTGTCTTGGCGGCGGCTTTGATGCCACCGCCGGGCCTCAGCCTTCTCTCCAGCCGTGGGAATCTGATTTTTTTTCCCCACGCTTTACATGTTCTCATTGCAGGCAGGGAAGGAAATAAGTCAAACCCACACATCGCAGGTGTATCGCCGGCGGTCTCTATGGATGTCCCGACTTTGGGCCACCGAGGAGACGGCGAGCGAGCGTATCAATCGCCAAGAGCCGCCTCACCAACCCCGCATCGCCTCAAGCGATTGACCGATACCCCAGACGAAGACCTCCGGACATCTTTCTCGAGATCAGCGACGCCAACACCCACTGGAACGCCCGTGTTTGCGGGATCCGGCCCGGCTCCGCTTCCCTTGCAGCCTGAGTGGACGAACATAGCCATCTCCAGGCCGGAATCTTCGCGTAGCTACTTTAGTAGCGCCTCTTCCGTTTCCTCTCCTTTTCACCAGAATACCCACCCTAGCGACTCGCGTGCGGCACTGCTTGCGCCCTCAATATCCTCAGAGAGAGAGCATATACCGCTGAATCTGATCGGACAGGATCCCGGCATAGGCAATAAAACTTCCGCTTATCGCAATGACCCACCTCACGATGCCGGATATGGAAGAAGAGTTCACTGGGGTCCTCACATTAACAGTGCTAGGTATTCGCGTTCTAGCCTGACACCCAATTGGAAACGTTATTGTTATGACGTCTCGGCGGCATGGGATGCTCGCTGGAGTATGATTCTACTCCTCTTGGCAGGGTTTCTGTTGGCGCTGGGCCACCACATCTATTACATGAAACTAAACGGCCAAGTCGTCTATAACCAAGAGATGCAGATAAGGGCTCTGCGTTATGGGGCTACGATAGCCTTTTTTGCCAAGGCATCTCTCGCAGGCTCAGCTGTGATCGCCTTTCGCCAACAGGTATGGTCCACTGTTCGCGCCTGCCCGATGACCGTCGAGGCCCTGGATTCACTCTTCTCTGCGGTGGACGACCCATTATCCTTGCTGAATAAGGAACTGCTAAAGAAGGCATGGATTGCAGTCCTCCTAGCGTTCTATGTGTGGATGACGCCGCTCGTAGTTATCTTCACGAGCGAGACGCTAGCCGTTGCTCCGTTTTGGCAGGTCTTGGAGACCACTTGCCCCTCCGTGCGGACCTTGAATTTTACGAAGGAAGCCATAAATGACTGGCGTGACCCTCCGATTATCGACGGACTGTACGAGTTCTCCGTCTGCTATTGGAACAACACGACGCCCAACACCTCCGATCCGAATTTCTTTGACTATTTTGATAGCACCAGTCAACCATTCATCGAGGTAAGCAGTATCGCTGCTTATCTCAAACGACCTCTGGCCCACGACAATGCAGCCCTGGAAATTTGCGGTTCAGGGTGGAACTGTTCGTATACTATAACCTTCGTGGCGCCTGGTTATAAATGCAGCGAGCTAGCTCGGGGCGTCGCATCCGAGACGAAAAGCTTGGGCGGGCAGGAACCGCCTTTCAACACTAGCATGTTCGCCCCAGACGGGGATCTAGTATACTATGCGGACGCGTATAGGGGAGAATATGCAAATCCACAAATTGCTTCTCACGACGGGGGCCAGCCCGATCAAGCGGCACCATTCCCGGAGCATCTAGGAGCTATTCGCACGGAGCCAATTCTATGGATGGGACTCAGCGTGGTGAACGATACGACCAAGGCACAACCTGCGAATCGATCTGTGGAAGGATGGGACACTGCGTACACGCCCGTCATATTTGCATGTGAGCATTACGAGACGGAATACGTAGTGCAGTTCAACTACACCGGTGGAGTGCAGGAGACGAGCGTGCGGAGTAGGAACTTCTTAGGCCCCGTTGTCAATACAACATTCCAGGAGGGAATAGCCGCCAATGACGGGACACTCGATAACACGACAGCGACGCCCGAATCGAGATACGTCACGCCCAGGCCAGACATCCCAACCTACCGGCTGACCGCCGCTTATCACAGTATGGGGTCTCTGCTGCGGGCCATACTAAACGGAACGATTGACTACAAGCATATCACGCATACTAAAGCCACACAGACAAAGCTGATAGATCGACACACGTGGCTACCGACTGTGAACCTGATGGACGACGTGCAGTCACTGTATGAGGACATGATCCTCAGCATGTTCGCCGAGCCTCAGTTCCTCGCGGTCACTTGGGCGGCCACGCCAGACCAACTCGCGGGGGCGAACGTTTCAGAACCGGACGATGCCCACCGGAACGAAGCGCTTCGATATCCCTGCACCAAGTCTCGGACTGAAATCGTATTTTCGTACCATGTTGGGATTTTATGGGCGGTTTATTCTTCGAGCTTGGCGCTGGCGGTGCTGGCAGCTGTCCTGGGACTGCTGGCAATCAGGCGGAACGAAGGGCGCACACGGCACACCAAGTTCAGCAACATCGTCGCGGCGACAAGGGCTCCAGGCCTGGAGGCGGTAATCAGAGGGGAGTTCTCGAGTCCGCAGGAGGGAGACGGAGCAAGGCGTGCGAGGAAGTTGAAGCTAGGCTACGGCCAGCTAATAAATTCGCCGGCAAACGACGACGGGGTTCATTCTTATGGTGACGCCAACAGTAGTGGATATCAAGGAGCAGGGGTAGGCCTTGGGTTGATGCCAGGCCCCGAAGGCACTGCTAGGTATGGATTTATTATCGATGACGGAACTATCCACCATTAGAGTAATTAGGAAGCGCCTCAACACCGATTTACCGTTTCGAGCAACTAGATCCCCTAGAAAATGCTGGGTGAACTAGCACATGTCGGGACACTAGCTGGCAAATCAAAGCTTGTGCGTATCAAGTATAATTCCTACTCGCGAGAAAGGCAAGCTTGCACTGATCCACTTTTGAGAGGTCTGACTGCTTGCAAGGCTTGGCAATGACACGGGACAATATATAGAACGCTTGAGTTTGTGATAATGGAGTTTCCATGCGAGCCACCTTCTGCTAGCCCGTCGCTATCGGAGGGTAATGATTTCTCGTTCCACCTCGCGCTCATATGTCCGATGATAGTCCTCATAAAAGTCTTCGGAATAGGCCATGGCTACCAGTTGGTAGCCGCCGTCGCATGGTCTGAGCACGACAGGTTGTCGACAGCCGAAAATCGTATAGAGCCGATCGCCTTCTCGGACCTCGCGCTCTATCCGCGCAATGTAACCTGTATCGACCAAACACCACCAGTATCCAATATTGGAGCGCATTGTTACTATCATGGTCGCTAAGAGCGCCTCCATCAACCTGCGGCTGTCTGGGAGCTCAGGCGTGGGATGGAAGAAGCCCAGTCCCTCGATGGCGTCGGCATACCAGGGGCAGGTCTTGCGAACAAAGGCTTCCACTACCCAATATTCGCGAGGTCGGTCATCTCCATCCACTTTCTCCAAGTTTTGGTGGACGCAGACGGCATCGACAGCGTTAAAGAGTATGCCCCCTCCGAAGACCATCTTCCATACCCTGCCGGCTGCTATTCGCTCTTTTGCTGTTTGCGGGTCGTGCCGATGTGCCCAGATTCTGTAAGACATTGCGCTTATACGGAGGACTTCCCGGATGAATTGCATGTACATTTGAGGTATCGAGTCGGGTTCCTCCGGACGCAGAGTGTGGGCGTTGATGACTGTCACGGTCTGGTCTTGGATGGAGGCTGAAACGGGAACAAGAGGGCACGGCACGGCGACTTGTCCAAGAAGACCTCCCAACACCTTCAGTGTGCCTGCAGACGGGTCGTGAGAGAGCGCGCTCATATATTCTGGAGTCAGTTCGCTTTCCCGGCCTTCTGCAAAGTTCCCGTACCCGCCCCAGTCCCATAGTCTCTTGGAAAAGTCAACACACCAGGAGGGCAATCCTAGTTCCAAATCGTCCTTCTCGATAGCATGCATCAGGAAGGCGAGATTCTTCTTGCTCCGGATGAAAGCAACCGTGGCTTCTTGGTAGACTTCGCTGCACTGTTTTGCGTAGTCTGGCGCTGGGAATTGCTCTTTATCCTCTTCACTCAACAAGTCCCTGATAGCGAACACTTGATCGCGCTTGTCGGTGGCTTGGTATCCTCTAGTACGCTCGAAAATATCGGCGATGGTCGCCTTCGTGCTAGAACGGTAATCTGTGTCATTCCATTGCTGCCTCAGAAGTACGTGCCGCAGAACAGCGAAGGCATCCGCTGCCCAGGTGGAAGAGCCGTCCATGATGGTGGCTCCGCTCTCATCCATTTTACTATTGGTGTTTGGTAAGCGTACGAGATCTCGTAAAG
>MU270020.1:1469414-1606639 GCA_021432635.1 Thozetella sp. PMI_491 | reverse complement strand
CCCCCCAAAGGCGCTATTGGATCCGTTTCAATACCTCGGCCCCAGTCCAACCGCTCGGCTCCGCACTGCCCAAGAACCGATTTGGTTCGTGAAGCCCCTGGAACGACTTGAGCTCGCTGTCGCCCGCGAGAACAGAAAGATTTGACAGCCAGCTTTGACTCGGATCTCTGTTCCCTTCTTCGGGCAAGCTCCCCTCGTGTGGTCCTCGGCCTTCCGACCGCGCGACAGAGGCTCGACCGCTGCCAGGAACGGAGCTACCGGTTTGGGGCGGGGGCGTTGCGCCTAGCTCCCACAGGAACGGCATACTGCTTTCGAAGTCCCATTCGAGGCGCTCGATGGCACATTTGTAGCGCACGTAGTCACCGTCTGGAGACGTATCGAGCTCCTGGGCCTTGTCGAACGGCCGAGGCCGAGACGGATCGCTCTCATCGGAGTTGCCGAATGGCTGACAAAGGATGGTAATTATGGACTGTGACAGCTCGCCGAGGGTCGGGTCCGCTGTAGGCTTCAGGAAAAGCAGGTAGAGACCTTCAGCCATATCGGGGACGCTCGAGGACGACCCAGCACCATCTTGGCTGTGGTCTTCGTTGCCGGCCAGCAGCTGACCAAAGTCGATTCCAGACGACGCCGCACCCAATCCTTCGCTCTCCGGTTTCAGTTTCATCTCTAGGTCGGGTGATGTATGCGGGTGGAGCCTCTCATGGATGGTAAGAAGGCTGGCATGGAGTTTCTGCGCGACGGGGTCCGCACTCGCACAGAAGGCGAGGACCGAGAGGCAGTTCTGGCTCTGGGTCAGCTCGTCTCCCGAGTTGGCCAGCGAGATACCGTGGACGAGTTTCTGGGAGATCGAGTGGAAGAGGATGAGGCCAGCGGTGTATGCCTGGAAGCTATTTACTCTGTTAGCGACTCTTGACTTGGGTGTGTGGTCCCTAGCGAGCCTCGCAGGGAAGGTATGAGGACAGGCCTACATGACGAGCCAGCATCTCTTGAATATTCCGTGATCCTCCATTAGGAGCTTGAGGATACGTGCTGAATGCTCCGCCGCCGCAATGGCTTCTTTGCTGTACTTGACGATCACCTCTTCCATGGGCTTCCACTGAACCGTCCGGTTCCTGTCTATGTTGGACGACAGGGCGAATTGCGACGCGATCCGGCGGTACAGAAGCATGATAGCCCCAAGATATAGCAAATGTACGTGGCAGAGTGATCTCTTGGCCTCGACGGGAAGACCTTCCTGACCGAGATTGCTCAGCCGCAGTTCCTTGGGCAGCTTCCTATACCACTCCTGCAGGTCGCTCATGATGGACCGGATCGTCAGCAACGTGAGATCCTTGAACGCTAGATGGACGCGAAGCATGTGAGCTTTTAAGAAGGCGATCCTCACGAGCTCGTTCTGGACGACTATATCGGGAGATGATGTCAGAAGGTGGTCGGTTTGAGACGCCGATCGCCTCACTACGAATACTTACGATCGGATATATCCAATGGCATGTCGAACGCTAGGTTTAGGTTCTGAGGGACGTTACATGTCAGTGCAAACGAGCGAGGTAGAGACTGTCGACGCAAACGCCTTACCGAAAGCCCTGTAGAGAGAATGTCGTTCCCGGATATGTATCCGAGCGTCGACGACAGCCAGCTGCATCATACGTGAGCCAGCGAACCGAACGTTTTCGTTACAGGAGACCAACCTTGAGAAGAATAGCAATGTTCTCCAGGCCCTCCGATACCCTAGCCACTCAACCTGACTCAAGCCGGGCCGTTGGCAAGTCTTGCAATCTAGCCCGTTTCGACGGCAGAGGCTCAGGCCGACTTCTGCAGATTGAGTCAGATCCAGTGTCCTCAATAATTGCCACTAGGGGCTTCCATCCTAGCAGGAGCACATACCGACATATGACAATGCTACAGTGGTCTTGTCCATGATGTTATACATGGCCAACAAGGTGCAGACCTTGATCGCATCGAGCGGGTGCGACTCAAGGATGGGGTCGAGGTAGCCCTTCGCCGACGTGTAGAGCGACTTCTCCATCTCATGAGAGGTACCGCCTGCCGCATACTGGGCACCGACCGCGGCGACCGAGAGAAGACAGCCGAGCGCGAGCTCCAGCGCGGGCCCGGAGGCCGTCCCTTCGATCTGGTAGATGATATCAAAGTAGTCAGACATTTGATCGCGCGAGAATAGATGGAAGAGCCTCCCGCTGCAGTCGAAGAAGCTGTCGACGGTATGTCTCGCCACATCAGGCGGGGGGATCCAGGGGAAGCCTAGATGCGTGTACTTGGTCGACCATGCTTCCCCAGCTTCCGGCTGGCTGCTGCGGTCGCCGTAGGTGGGTGCACTATGTGTGCGGTTGATGGTCGGCCGCCAGACGTTCATGTCCGCGGGCATCTCGCTTGAGATGTCTGTTCCCATCTTCACGAAGGTAGGATCCCGTGGAGAGGCAGACTGGGGCCTCTTGCTGCTGGATGCATCTGTGGCAGAAGGGTCAGGCTGAGTGCCTGTCGGTTCCTCCGGCTTGAGGCCGGCCCCAGAGTCCAGCTTGGAGAGATCTAAGTCGTCGCCTTTGATACGGCGGACCAATTCTTCTGTTTCATCAGGTGTGCTGGTTCGCAGCGTCTGGAAAAGTCGCTCTAGAGACTCGAGGCGCAGGTCTTTGGCATTGGCCTCTGCATAGGTGCAAGTCTTGCCCCTGGAGACGCAGGGCCAGCAATGGGGGCGAGCACCGTCGCACTAGTTTTCCGGAAGGTCAGTTCTGCGAGGGGAGTTGGAATTTTCAAACGCATGGCCGACGCATGGCCATGTAAACACGCGCGATCCGCAACCTACACGCACCTTAGACTTTAGCCTTCGGCACGTTTCACAAGATTGGGCCACCACGTTACGGTTCCTCTTGAGCCAACCTTTGTTCGGCGGACGATGGCCCGAAGGCCCCGGCTGGAGGGGATGGTAGTCAGGCATGGCAGATGATGCTTGGAAACACTCAAAGGAACCAGAACCAGCGCTTGCAGCTCAACTTAGGGGACCAGCAACTTGGCCACCATCGCCACCCTTCTAATATGCAGGGAGCTTCGCCTAGGGGTCCAACCAGCTTGGCCGGCTTAACCTCGCAAGCTCCCACCAAAGAAAAACAGATGCGGGGCCCGCCTCGTGCAGGGGCAGAGAAAGTCTAGAACGCACGCCTCTGCTTCGTGCCGCATTACACAATGGTTGGGGGCCACTCTCCAGATACCGATGCACTTTCCCATGTCTCTCTGTCTGCCTTTTCGCCGTCAGCGGGCTGAAGCGCTCTCGGGCATGCAAATTGGCGGAGCTAGAATGAGCCCGAGACATTTTGCACATTTCTGCAAAGAGGTGCGGCATGGAACCTGGGGATGCACGTGTTGCTTCTGGGCGAGCCAGAAGAATAATCTCGAAGCTGAGCACCGATATTGTGGTTCTAGAGCACTTTGGCCATCTTGGTGGCTGCTTGTGCGGCGTCGGTTGTGCTTCTGCTCGGGGCCAGTGTAAGGGGCAAATGGGGGTTTCCGGGTCGCAACGGTGACTGGGCGCAATTATTTGACATGGACCTACGTTATCACTCGCCCGCGCAGTCTCACCGCTCCGCCTGCGTCGCCGTTGGCTGGGGTCTAGATCTAGCACAGCCGGGCGCACTCAGCTCGCGGGAAATAGCACTTCGATCCCGCAAAAGACCTAGTCGCTCTGGCCACAGGGTACGTAGGCAGGTTGCGGGGAGGGGCCGCATCGATAATTCAACCGAAATCACGAATAATGACGCAACAATTGCAAATACCATCGTCGGCTACCGACGAAACTACAATGGCGAGACCCCCTCCCAACCTTTCATTCCCGTTCAACAACCAACGAAAAGCTCTCTTCAGACGCTGCTCCAATGGCTTTGCTCCGAATTATGGCTGAGGCCCGGCGACGTTGCCGAGAGTCTAGGCGCTTCAGACCAGAGTGCTAATCCCCCCTCTTCGGGCGAAAGTTGCAACTCTGCGAGGGCTAGAAACCATCGAGCTTGCGTGTGATCGGCGGCGGGAAGCCCAATCACACTCCTAGCCACACTACGTGAAAAACCCTCTTATCTGTGGCTATCCTTGCCTAGGACGGCGACTGCGAGTATGATTGTTCTGCCAACAGCAAAAGAGCACGCGACAGGTCGACCCCTGGGCCGAAATGACCCGAGACTCCTCAGGCTTTCTTCTGGGCTGGCCGAGGCCCAAAGGAGGGAGCCTTTTCTCCCGGTAACAGGACCAAAAATGCTTTTGACGCCGCCGGATAGACCATGTCCGACGCATAACATTATTCAGCTTGCGTAATCATGAGCAAGTTCACAGACGAATTATTATTGGAACTATTGAAAGCTGAGATTAGGAAACAAAAGTGGCTTGAAAGCTGGTCAAGCTGTATGTACATCTCGAGGGGTCCAGGTAGACGCGTCTGGTGTCTTGGGAAAGAATCGCGATTCTCTTTGCGGTCCTGGTTCACCGCTGCTGGTGTAACCGCGCTGTACCGGCTGTACCTCGACCAATTGCGCCAGGTTGCGAGACCGGCCCTCGCTTACAGATCCTTGACCTCATCATCCTCCTCCAAGAGGGTAGGATCGTCCAGATCGGCGAACAACTTGACGCCCCATCTCTTGCTCGGGTTGCTGAGGCGCACTTTCTTGTCTTGCAGCTGGATGGCATCGAGCTCTGCCTCAGTGTAGTGGATGCTGGCCGCCGCCAGGTTCTCAGCCAAGTGCTTCACGCTCGTGCTCTTGGGAATCACGCTGGTTCCCCTCTGCAGGCCCCAGGCTAGCACCGCCTGGGCCACCGTCGCATTCTTCTTGGCCGCCACTTCCTTCCAGAAGGGGTCCTCAAAGATGACGGGAAGGTCCTTGTTGTAGATGGGATTGGTGTTGGCCAGCGGCGAATAGGCAATCACCTCGATCCCCTGGTCGACGTGGTAGTCGACAAAGTCCTGCTGCTGCAGGTACGGGTGCGTCTCGAACTCGTGGGCGTAAGGCCGGATGGTGGCGATCTCCAGGATAGCTTCGACATCGGCCTTTGCAAAGTTGGACAGCCCGATATAGCGGGTCAGGTTCGCGCGCACGAAGCCCTCGAGCGTCCGCCAGGTGTCCTGGAGGGTCGTCTCATGGTCCAGCTCGGTGTTGCCGGGGCCAGGGAGGAACGCGACTGGCCAATGGATGAGGTAGAGGTCCAGGTACTCGACACCCAGATCGGCGATCGACTTGCGGATGGCCACCTCGGCCTCGGCCTGGCGGTGGTCCGTGTTCCATAGCTTACTCGTCACCCAGAGATCCTCGCGCGCGATGCCGGAGGCAGCGATACCCCGCCCCGTCTGGTCCTCATTTCCTGCCGCGCGGGTCAGTATCTCGCGTCTCACCGGCGTGGATCACAGGAAGCGGCTGTTCTTACGGTAGATAGCCGCGGCGTCGATGTGGTTGTAGCCGTTCTTCAATGCCACCTCGACCGCGTGCGTGACCTCGTCTCGGTCCGACAGCCAGGTGCCGAGCCCGAACTGTGGGATGTCTTGAAGCGCCGCGCCGCAGGCCACGAGGGCAGCAGCGGCAAGTAAGGAGTTACGCAGCGTCATCTCGGAGAGCAGTGTGCAGCCTTGCCGTGTTTGAGTTCCGAATTTCTTTGGGGTCGGCGGCGGTGGGCACAAGACGTTGGCCGCCTCTTATCTCAAACTTCGGCTGATGGTATCATTGGGGCCCCCGCATTGCCCGTTGCGTTGTTTGGCTGCCGCCAGCGCCGGCTTGTAACCGACCGACCCACAGGCGCCCCTCCCAGTTACGGATAGCTCCCAACCCCCCTGAGGGCTCTAAACCCCTCCTATCCGAACTAGCCAAAACTTCCTGCTACTTTGGTCCAAGCGCAGCACGAAGCGACTGCCTTTGCAAGCCTCGAGATATACCAACTGGCCTGGTTAAAATGGACCCCTCCAGTCTCCTTGCAGCCCAGACGGTAACATATCCAATGTCTTCTATGCAATTTTATCAACCATCTTGAGGCAAACCCTTCCAGATGGCCGCTTCAGATGCATCTCTTCAATCTGCTCCATCTAGTTCCAACTTCCTGCGGGCTTCTACAATTGCTACCCGAATTTGAGTAAGTTCACAACTCTGCCTCATCCCACTGCCTAGCGAGGGGTCCTCTAGTGTAGCCTAGCTCTTAGCCTTCCGCAACCACTTTCCTTTCCTCCCGTAAACCACTCTTCCCCCAAACCACTTTTCTCTTCACGATGGCATCTGCATCAGCCTACCCGTCCTTCTCAGTCTCAACTTTGCCCACTACGGTGGCCTCAGACGTAGATCAAAGAGATGACATGCTTACAATACAATCCACAAATATTGAAGACCTCTTTGAGGCCGTTAAGCAGGTCCAGGGCGACATTCTCATTGTTCAGAGTATACTTCCTTAACCCCAAATTTTCAAGAATTATTTAGTTAAGAGACTAAAGATCTGTAGCCATTGTAATCATAATGATACGTGCGCATTTATAAAGCGATAAAATTCTTTTCCACCAAATTTTATCTTGTGCCTGGCGGTGATGGCGGTGGCGGTGGTGGTGGTGGTCCCTCAAAATCTGGACCCACTGTCTTATCGTTTTGAAAGCACAGCAGTCTTAGAATTTCGTGGTGGCTCGAGGGGACTCTACGGAGGTACTTGCTTAAAGGAATGTTACGTAGTAATTAATATGCTCACAGCCAAGAATGGCCTGGTGCGCCCCAAACCCCAGTTTTATATACCCTGAACACTTCCCCGCCTCATCCGACTACCAGGCCGTTTGACCAAGCCGTGCGGGCGGTTTCTCTACGTTTGCCACTCAAACAATTGGCAGGCAATATTGTCGCTGGATGCTGGATCTGGCCTATCGATAAACTTCATGCTCACCTTGACTGCCAGAGGTGATTGCAACCTGATATTTCTTGGCATGCGGCGACGGACCTTGAAGCCTCCACCACAACAACCCTGCGAACCCTGCAGCCGCGGAGACACGGTACACTAGAGTTGTCTCGATTACGCCCAAATATTCATTGCACACTGCCCAGGTACTAGCAGACCAAGATGGTTCTCTGGAATTTATCGATATGGACCGCGGCATCTTTCATCCGCATTGCTGGAGCCACAGCCGCGCCGCCTGCGCTGCACCTTCAGGGCAGTGACCGCTTCGATGCCGATCTCTTTTGGGGCCAGCCCCCTTCTTCCGCCTACTCAGATTCCCAGTATCTTCCCACCATACCGACCACCCCGTTCACACCAAGCTCCGTCGGCAAGTCCTTGTCTCTACGTAGTATCGAGAGTATCGTTGTCAACCCGCAGTTTTCAGCGGTGGTGAACCATGCTGGCAAGACGTTGATACCGCCATCACTTCGCCAATTCGCCGAGACCTTCCAGGGCGATGTCTCCAAGACTCTCGGTTTGGACCTCCCCGTCCTCTTTCACGAGTCCGACCTCGGATCCGGGCCTTCTATCTTCCTGACCCTAGAGCAAGACTCTTCCAAGTTTCTCGATGCTGCGGGACGGGAAACCTCCGAAGGATACTCCATTTCAGTCGCAGAGGACGGAATCACGATTGCTGGCGCAAGTCCGCTAGGCGTCTGGTGGGGAACTCGGACGCTCTTGCAATCTGCCGTGCTTAACCACCTGGCCATCCCCTACGGATCCGGCACCGACGCTCCGGGATGGGGGTCACGAGGAGCGATGGTGAGTTTGCCCTCTCTCGGGGCGCTGCCACTCTCTACGCATTATAGGACAATCCTAGCTAATGGGATGCGTAGCTCGATGCGGGTCGGCATTACTACCCACCCGAGTTTCTCATCGAGATGTGCGCCTATCTGTCCTACTTCAAACAGAACGAGTTCCATGTTCACCTCAGTGACAATATGTTCAACTACGACCCCAACCTCAGTAGGGACAAGATTTTAGACGTGTACTCCTCGCTTCGGCTCCTGTCTGATGATCCTGCCCTTGCCGGCCTGGTAAGGCTGGCAAACGAGTCATACACGAAGGAGCAGTTCGAAGACGTGCAGCAAAAGTGCGCGAGTCGTGGAGTGACTGTCATCCCGGAGATTGAGGCGCCCGCTCACGCTCTAGCGATTGTCCGCTGGAAGCCAGAGCTGGCTCTTGATGGCGACTTCTCAATGCTAAATCTCTCCCACCCGGACACCATCCCGACGTTGAAGAGCATCTGGAAGACCTTCTTGCCCTGGTTTCATTCCAAAACAGTCTCTATCGGCGCTGACGAATACTCGTCTAGCCACGTGCAGGACTACACCCGATATGTTGATGAACTGAGCGAGTTCATCCGCGACACAGCCTCGAAGGATATACGAATCTGGGGCACTTTCCCGCCCTCGGAGGGTGGCACTGTCGCCAAGAATGTGGCCATTCAACACTGGGCATCTTTTGAGGATAACGCATATTTTGACTTTATCAAGAACGGCTACCAAGTGCTGAATTCGGACCTGTCCGCCTACATCGTTCTCAAGTTTTCGCCTTGGTTCATGCAAGGGCTCAACAAGACCTGGATCTTCCACGGCAACCCAGACGGATCCGCATTTGCGCCAAACATCTTCGACCCGCGGAACGCCACCAACAACCCGCCGCGCAACCATTCGTTACTACTCGGGCATGTCGCAGCGTTGTGGAACGACTGGGGCCGGACGGCTTCGACCGCACTCGAAGCCTACTGGGCATGGCGTGACTCGCTCCCTGCACTGGCAGACAAGCAGTGGGGCGGCAAGATCCTTGAAGAAGAGTACGATGCTGTGTTCCCCAAGCTCCATGCCGCTGTTCCTGGCCAGAACCTCGACCGTACCATCAGCACCAAGTCAGATCTCATTCTAGAGTACGGGTTTGGTGAATCATCCAGCTCCACCCACGTGATCGACACCTCAGGAAACGGGTATCACGGCACGCTGCATGGTGACTGCGTTGTCAAAGATTCGACGCTTCATCTCGCCGCTAGTTGCTACCTGCAGACGCCGCTGCTCAGCAAGGGCCGAAACTACACACTCTCATTTGCAGTCAAGCCCACCTCCAGTGCTCCTGGCACTCTATTCGCTGGCCCCGACTCGGTTCTGATGTCAGGCTACTCTTCGTACAGCAATATCACAATGGTCAGCGGCGGCCACCCATACGCGCTAAACTATACCCTTCCTACCGACACATGGACTCGTGTTCAGCTATCTGGCCGCGGCAGTACGACTCTGTTGACAGTTTCTGGGGTGGAGGGCGGTGGGGACACAACTCATGCCTTCAACTCCCGCGTGGCGATTGGTAGTTCCAACAACGGAGTCGAGTCTACCTGGTTGTCAATGGCGTTTGAAGCCCCGCTTGCAAGGATTGGAGGAGACTTCACTGGTCTGATCAAAGATATTTCACTAAAAGGGACTGCATGAACAAGCGAGGAGTTAGAGCGGGTCCCTTCCAGTTGGAGTTACGTTGCTGGAAACCATCAATAGAAGTAGCTGATATGCCGTAGCCAAGAATGACATCCCAGATAGATGATAATCTAAAATTTTGGCCCCATAAGACTCCCTCAAGCATTGTAGTGCCCCAAAAAATGCTTGGAATACTCTCGGCAGCATGAGGACCGGATACCCCTTCTCCACAATCGCAGTGATTCTGAGGTTGGCCTCGGTGACGGCCAAGGAAGGCTATGGAACGGACGGTTTTCAGTGGCAAACCGCTAGTTATTGATATGAACGAGGCGCTGTGATCTAATGCTTTTTTTTTTGGAATCTAAATATCTCAATCCATAATTTCAAAGTCATCCGGGGACCTCCGGACTCTTCTTTCCAATTCCCTCCAGCAAAAGTCCACACACACTATGACGAGCAGTATGCCATGAATGCACCTAGATGAGATTCTTAGTGAAAATTCCGAGGCAAGGCGGCAACGCGTTTCAATGCTCGCAAGACTTACGTGTCCGACACTAGCAGCCAAATGGCCTGCATATCAATAAAGAGCTGTTTCGAATTCTCCGCATCTTCTATTACTGACCCACTCAGATAGAGAACTGAAAATGTCCCTAAAGCTAACAAGGGGAATGCAACAATCTCTCCCAGCAGTATATATGCGCTGGCCAGACGTGGAACGTTGTGGTGGGAGTCCAATAGCGGGAATAGCTCGGTGAACTCGACCACAATAGCTAGCGCTAGCTGCAAACCCTGTCAGTACAGAATTGCCTCCTTGGGTGACTCCATTCGATACGGTCAAGGTTATCAAGGAGCGACTTACCCCCGAGAGGGCAAATAGGAAGAGCACTCCTCTGGCGGCCAGATAAGACAGATATCCTAGCATCGAAACCTCCAGGATGAGTGCTGTGGTCCGGAAGGATATCTGTAAAAAGGCGATGACACTGGGAAATCTCGGTCGCGTCATCTCCGTCTAGATCCCCGCGGAATCCTCCAACAGGCAAAGAGCATATAGCTGGCGGCCGGCGCGAAGTGGGCGAGCTGCAACGCGATGCGATCGTAGCGTGAATAATGGCGCACTTCAAGGCAGGACGTCGAGGTTGAGGCGGAACTCGGGCTTGGGGCTCGTCAACAAAATCTCCCCACTGCGGTCCAATTTAAACGCACACTATATTAACCGCCGCTGTGTGGTTGGGAGCTTTTTATAAGCACTGCCGCTGGCCACGGGCGTCAGGCAAGAGTGAATCTGGCATATATTTAGGCACAAACCGACCGCGTGCCAATTGTCGGGACTCGAGTCTGGGGTCTCTAGGCCGCGCGATATCGTCGAGGTCGGTGACACAACTACCTAGTAGACGCTCTAAATAAATTTGAGAAAGAATTAACGGTGAAGCCGTGGAAGTGATGGAGATTAGACCGAGTGCAGGAGTAAAATGGCCGCAGCGAAATAAAATAAAATAAAAAATGGAAAGGAAAGAAAGAGAAAAGTTGGCGAGAGAATCTATGAATGCCAATTGAGAAAGAGGGGGTAATAGGGGACCCAGGGCTGCTGCTTCAAAGAAAGACTGAAGCATTGTCGCCACATCTAGATCTAACGTTGTGCCAATTGCGGTAGGTCTCACTCGAACAACCTCGGACATCGGCGCCACAGTTGCGAGCAAATGAAGACGTCTGTAGCTGGCTGGAAGGCTGAACGAGATCTTTCGACCGCGAGCTCAAGAGACATTTGCCGAGCTTGTAAAGCGGTAATATGAGCACAAGGTTTCGGGTGAAACTAAATCGAGTTCATTACTGTCGGGGCCGCGTTAGTCTCTCAAAGAACAGCGCCTGTTTGCGGTAGGCGGGTGGCTTTTGAAACACAAATACTGAGTCAACACGGCAAGGTCTGGTACGAGAGTCGTTTTCTACCAGGTATGCGCCGAAGGGGCTGGTTGCAAGAGTGTGAGCCTCCTTACGCAAGGAGGCTGACCAGTTGTGTTTGAAGTTTGGAGCGGAGTGCATAGGCAGTACTGGGTCTCGTCACAACGCGACTACAGGGAGACAAATATTGGGGGTTCCCGAAAATTTTACGTATTTCTAGGATGAGACTAGGCTCTTTCTGTAAGGACGGGACAGAGGAACAATGTTTGCAACCATGTGTTCTTCCAGCTTCTGCGGCAGCGCGTGCGAAATCGAGACAAAACTCTACATTCGAACATTAACAACTTCGGCAAAGCCCAACTCCCTCTTAGATGATCATGGTGGCTACTATTTTAGAGCTCGTAGCGGTACCGAGTCGCCAGCATAATTGACAAGTGTAGCTAGACGGGAGGATAGATGGGGGCCGCGGCGTGTGTCAATTTAGTGCTGGCCGATATGCGTTAGTTTCCGTACCGAAAGGTATTAGAGTCACTGCAGAACATGTGGATCGAGGAAACTTACGCTGCAGCCGGAGCAGGAGCAGGAGGAGCAGGAGCCACTACAGTTGTTGGCGCAGGTGGTGCACGAGCTATTCCATCATGCCCGTTGGATTAGCCAAGGTTCAGGAGAGAGTACTCCGCGGATCTCCGATGTGAAGACAGTAGAGGGCGCAAAGTTCTTACCAGGGAGACATTTTGCAAGATGGTCTGGAAGACTGGAATAAACGGGGATGGCCGGTAACGTAAGAGGTGATTGGGTGTTTACAAGTGTAACTGGAAGTCAAGACACTGGATGACGAGAAAGGGTATTCCGAAGCTGGATACGATGGATTTTATATACCCCTAATGCCTCTCACCGGTCTACGACTTACCTTTGACACCGAGGACGCCAGGCGTGGGGGACGGGCCACTGAGAATGTCGGAAAAGGCCTCGGTATGAAGGCATGTGAACGCAACACTCGCGGCTCGCGAGTTCAATCTGCAGTCTGGGCTACGAAAAGGACTGGGCTGAGCCTCTATCTCGCCGCTAATGGGGTGGGAGTGGCACGCCAACGCATCACACGGCAGCACGGGGTCAAGCTTATTGGTGGTTCAACGCGACTTGAGTGATATCGCAGTGTCAAATATGGGCCATCTTGACACCACCATGGGGGTCTTCGGGGCTATCACGGGCGGGGAAGCTGGGAAGCGATGCAGGAGAACCATGGAAGACCATGCTGGCGACAAACACATGAAGGCTTTAGTGTGGGGGGGCCTGCACAGCGATGCCTAGCCCCTGGGGAGAATAGGGGCGCGCTCACGGCGGCTACGTGTCGGTCAGCCTGTTCGGCTAGCCCGACCACGATGTGCGATAGGCTTCAGACCGAAATGCCAAGTGTGATAGCGGCAGCAGCCGGCATGGATCGAGGCATCGGAAGAGGACGGTGACGTGGGAGGGGTTGGGAAGGAGGATTTAGGAGAGCTTGATGGCGAGGAGGCATGCCTGAGGAATGTAATCCAAATGGAAGGCCACCAACAACACTACCATCTGAACATGATGAAAGAAAGTTCTCTCAAGACTTCTTGGGGAGGGGAATGCGCAGCTGCGGCAAGCGTGGGTAGGAGGACCAAGGGAGCCGAGGGTTGGCCTTCACAGTGACGGGGGGCAATGGAACGATAACCTACCTCGACTCACCCACTCACATCATGCCGTACCCGAGCAGCGTGGGGGCCTCAGCCAGCGGGCGATCATTTTTCAGATTTTATGTCCTCGGGAGGATCTTCGGCGAGCACTGAGGTGCCGGGGCCATGCCGATTTGAGGATGGCGAGTGCGCAAGATGCGAAGTCGGCCAAGCAGTCGGGAGTTGCGCCCGGGAGAGTCAGAAATGCGGAAGAGACCAAAGAGGAGGGATTTTGTCGTCGCACCCAGGGAATCGTCGCCTTGTTATATACGCGAGTAGACGTCTTGACGTGGTGCTGGACCGCCAGACCAAGACGGCGAGAGCTGGGGACCTTGATGGTTCTTGTGCAGGGCGTTGGGCCGAAAAGGTTGGCTATCAAGGTTCTCAGCCGGGGTCGCGCAAAACGCTTGGTAGGATCGGACGCCGCGAGGGGGCTTGGAATTGGTCAAGGGGACTCCCAGCGCCTTTGACCAAGGATTCGACGCGTATTTCAAAACATTTGCTGACGGCTCCGTCGTCCTCACACCTCGGTGATGCGGGCGTGGGCGGTCGAGCGCGCGATAGCCGCCCCAGCCACTTGTACAACCTTTTCGTCACCTCTACATTTGGCTCTGGCGCAGTACAATATTCAGCATGCTTCGATGAAATTTCATCGGCCATCATTTGTTTCCTCTCATGCTGGTGATTATGCTTGGCTTTGTGTCTGGGGCGGTATAACGAACCGCTTAGGCGGAGCGCTTGACCTTGTCTCTCGGTCACCCGCGAACGATATCGCGTGAAACCTGCGTCGTCTGGCGGAATCTTTCCGAGCAGTCTCTATGGGATCGGCTGAAATCGACAGTGTGTGCGGCAGGGCATGCCCATCTAACTCTGGTCGTTCCAATCAAAGTGCCGCCCGAGTCCGATGGACAGCGACGGCAGATTGAGGGTTTTTATCTCGCGCAAGATCGCAGAGCAGGGCATGGCATACTTCATTCTTACCGGACCCAACACTTAACCAGAGAGAACGAATATGAAATATGTTAACGTATGATTTAGACCGAAACTGGCCGTCACATTCATATGCCGCTCCAACTGTGCAATAAGGCAAGCTGTGCTTCCTTACCAGCTCGCGACTCGGCCATCGAAAGCCATTACGGCTAGGCTTCATCGTATATCATCGGACCAACCTCTGTCAGTGCAGCTCTTAAGCAATGACGCTCCCCTAACTCCGGCGACAAAGCGAATAGTTAGGTCTATGGGCCCCTTCCATTCAACCTCTGCAGAATAAGCCATGTGGAGATGCAGATTCGCCAAGGAGTGGGTACCCGACAGGAAAAAAAAAACCAAAGAGACCAAAGGGCCAAAAAGAACAGCTCAATCCAGGAATCGAACCTGGGTTATTGGAAGACTGGCGATTTATCTCAGAATCCAATGTGATAACCGCTACACTAATCAAGCACGAATGAACCTCGCCTACTCTAAACGAGTTCTTGATACGTGATCAAGGGTACCAAGTGGGACGACTAGCCGCCCCCCGGCGACGGCACGGACTTCGTAGTGCGCATCAGGGCCAAACCCCCTCGTGGATCCCCCAAAACTAGCCGAAGGGCTCGCCTCGGACCCCCGTCTGTTCTTTTGCTCTGGAGCAAGCGCCTCTGACCTCGCTCCACCTCGATCCACCGGGCTCTAATGCTAGGGACCGCTGTGTATCTGAAGGGAGGCGGCGGGGGGGTCGGTAGCTAGGAGATAGAGATGGACCTAGTCCAAGGGCCTCCCAAGACGTCTAGCAAGCCAACCTAGGCAGCTTACCTACTTGCGTTGCTTTGACTTGCTATTCTAGAGAATAAGCCTCAACTCTGCTACGCTAGGTTGAGCTCGGTTGTTTGGAAGGCAACCTACCTAGGTAGGTATATGGCCCAAACCCGCCCAAGTCTTCTCTTTGTCGTTGACATGACCCATGTTGCCACTCGGACGCGGTTTCAAAGCCCATAATCTGTGGCATCTAATGGCATCGCTCAAGCTTGATTAGTGTAGCGGTTATCACATTGGATTCTGAGATGAATCGCCAGTCTTCCAATAACCCAGGTTCGATTCCTGGATTGAGCTGTTTCTTTTGCTAGTTACTGGTTACTTTTTGCCTCTTTCCTATTTGCTCTCACTTTCTGCCTCTTCCGCTTTTGGGTGCAGGCTAGGCTCTTTGGTGTCGTCGTCCGGCCGTCCCCGGGCCATCGGGCCAGTCACAAGACAGACAGTACAGCTATACCGAAATTTGATCGGGCATCCTGCTTGAAAGCTGCAGCCACTAATTGCGTCGAGATGAGGCCGATGCGACCTGAGACCCTTTGCAGTGCCGTCCATTACAACTGCATATAGGAACTGCAACGCACCGGGCCTTCAGCGTGCCCTTGCCAAGTGCTCCGAGTATACGCAGCCTCCCGGGCAGTCCTATTATCTCGTGCTAGGCCCGTGCCGCGTCCTTCGCTGTTGCGGATTGCAAATAGCGATATAAGGTCTTAGAACATTTCGAATCTTCTACTCCGCTGCGCGCGTTTTCTATATATAGACCTAGCCCTGGAGCAGGTCCTTGGCTGGACGGCATCGCTCAGGCTAGGATGGTAGCCCAGCTCGCTTCAGCGGCCACGCCGAGCTTTACTTCAGCGAGGCCCAATCGCCAAGGAACCTACACCTCCCATCGGTCGCCCGAGGTGGGATCACGATGCCCCCTCCGCGACGCCCTTCAGGCGGAGGGGCAATGTGTCACCCCCTTCCCTTCCCGGCGATGGTGCGGCGTGGAATAGTCTGGAATACGGATATGCTCTTTCCCCGGATCGCGGACTCTGCAATCTCCACTTCCGCGCCCAAGGCGACGCTGCGGGCGGGCGTGGGTGGGCTAATATACCGGCGCGGACGTCAGCCAGGTCGCCGAGACGCGTGCAGGTAATTCTCCTTCGCGGACCTGGCCCCTCTCTTCAGGCGCCTTGGTGCGACCATGACGGCACGATCCAGGATTCAGTTCGGAAGGGACCTAGTTATGGCGCCGGACTCCTGACCCACACGGGCCTTCTTCAGCCTGATCGGATGGTCAGATGACATGGTCCGACACGCCTCTCCCTGGGAGGGAGCTCTGGGCGTCCCTCTGCTGCTTTTTGGTTCCTTCGGGATGCGCTGGGGAGGGGCGCATTCGTTTTCGCCCAAGAATCTATAGTCTATTGGACAGGCCCTTGATGTATGCGTCGTTCTCCCTCTCTAGGTAGAGAGAGCACATGCATCATGGCCGGCCTCTGGGGGCATCGAGCCGTGACATCATGGCGCCAGTCTCGTTGCTCGCACTACCCACCCATGAGGCGCATTCAATTGCCTCGTCATATTGGAGGGGCCCTGAGCCTCCACCTTTTTCCAAACTCCTTCTTCCTTCCTTCTTTCGCCTTCTTCTATGCCCAGTCGGACGTGCGGCTCACAGACGAAGCATTGGACCTCAGGATGCGGGGCGGATGGCCAATTACCCCCCCTCCCTATCGCGCGCGCAGCCCAATATCCGGATAAATCGAGCGTCATTCTACACTGGACCTTCTCTGCACCCCCAACTCCCGTCGTCCCGCCCCTGGCACCCCCGATCGGGTATGGCGGACATGTCACTCGTATATCACGGTGGCATATCGCCCATGAGTCTCCGTCGGACAAGACACATGAGTGCGCTTGGCGTGGAAGGGTGTGTCGGTGGCCGCGAGTGTATTTAATGGCAGATATCAACCAGTAGCACAGCGCTGCTCTGGCTTTCTCCGGGCCTCGGGATCCCAGCGCCTTGCCAATAGCGATCCAGTCTTATACCACTAGGCTTTCAGCCCCTACTGCTGTGCCTATTGCTGTGCCTATTGCTGCGCAGAGCCGGCGTCCACGTGCCGAACCTCTGAGGGCGGACGTCCTGAGATCTGAACAGCTTTCCCGCTTGGCACACCTTCCGGCCGCTGCTTCTTCTCACCCCCGCGGCGTCGGTCGGGAAGAGGAACACCTGCCCCCTCAGGCTTTGTGAACACACCGACCGCCAACCTCGGGCCCCAATCGCAGCGGCCTTCGTCATCCATCTTCCTTCCCGGACCGCTGATCCCGCACCGCTCCAAGATGCGCTGGGCAATCCCGCTGAGGCTGCTGGTGGCGTTGGTGGGCGTTGGTATGTTCTTCCGGCCGACCGCCGACCGCTTGACGTGACCCGAGCCGTGCTGACTCGCTCTGCAGCAGGGTTCCCAGCCAGCGATGCCGAGCTCCAGGTAGCGGATGCCGATGCCGTGTACCACGATGCCGAGACGGGCTTCGTGTTCTCCGAGGCGTCGGCAAAGTATTCGATAGATGGGAGCGTCGTGGTCTTTCGCGTGGCGGTCCCCAGTCCCTCTGCCTCGGGGACGGGCTTCGACGTAGTCTTGCAGGTGGTCTCCCCGAAGAACGTGGGATGGGTTGGCCTCGCGTGGGGAGGGGGCATGGCTCGCAATCCGTTGACGGTGGCGTGGTGGAACAACAACCAAGCAGTCGTTTCCTCCCGGTATTCCCCGTAAGTGCGCATCACATTTACTACCAACCGCCACCGGGCTCGGGCTAACGCGCCTCAGCGGCCACACGTACCCGACTCCGTACAGCGGTGCCACCGTGAACGTCTTCAAGACGGGGACCAAGTCCAATGGCACACATTGGCAGTTTACAGCTAAGTGCACAGGCTGTACAACATATACCACCGACACGGGGCGCAACGTAGTTCTCAACCCCAACGGCGGGAATCGTCTGGCGTTTGCCTATGCCGCCTCCCGGCCGTCCAACCCAGCGTCGAACCTGTCGAGCTTCAGCGAGCATGATGTCTTCGCCTATTGGTCGCACGACTTCAACGCCGGGAAGAACACGGATTTCCAGACACTCGTGGCGAAGAATCTAGGTCGGTAATCCGGATCCGCTCTGCGGCGCGAGGGGGGAGGGAACTAGGGACGGATGTTAAGTATGTGGCGAAATCATGGAGGCGCCGGCCACCCGCGCGTGGATCGTACTATAGACATCGCCTCGCCTACTGTGGGATTGGGGGGGTTCAGCAACATGATTTATTTGGTGTATATTTCCTCTTCACGAGGGCACCTAGTCACTTTGGTGGCATCATAGATATTTAGCATTTATATTGGCATTCCACTGCGTATCCTAGATAACGGGGAACCGCCATACCTAAGAAACGAGACAACTAGGATCTATGCGCACAGCTACTATAGGAACGGATATCAGTGCTAGGAGACTAGAACGGGTACCGAAAATTGCATGGGCGGCTCCACATCATGGTCAGATATATTCTATAGCTGCTTAGCTACCGTCAGACTTGGTCGATTGTAGGTCGGCAGATGCTCACGGTCTTTGCAGGAGGACGAGGTGTGGAGACAAAGCATGCCGCCGCTCAATCAGACTACCAAGTGTTCGGTGAATCATCTATGAATACCGATCCATGCCCACTACATAGAATGTCGTTGTCGTAATCTCACTCGGGAGTCATAGGCTTCTTCAATAGAAGGACACAGATCTGACATAAAATTATTGCTCTAGTGGGGAGCACGTGAAGCCATCAGACACCTTGACTCGTTCTTCATGGACCAGACCGAATGGGTCGATTCGCAGGCGCCTTTGTCCAACCGAGCCCCCATTGAGATGCTGGCTCTTTGTTGTAAACCTTTGGTTCATCCTATAGGTATCACACAGATTAAATATCAGTTTCCATGTCCGGATATTAATCTTGTCGATCTGGCCAACATATCCCATTTCGACCCTGGCATTTTTGCGCCCTCACTTGGCGTATGTCCTATGCTCTAAAGTCTTCATTGATATAGACTAAGTAGCAGGTTTCGCATCTATCCCAATACCTGACAATAGGGGCTCGACACCGGCGTCGCAATTGAAATGGACGACGAGACCTTCACGGCCGGCATTGTTGTCGGTTTAATCATCATCTTCATCCTCGTCCTGCTCGGCTTCCTCACTAGCCGATCACCAGACCCAGACCCTAGCACCAAAGACGAGGCTCTCGATGCCGTTTAGTCCCAGTTATTTTTGCAACCCTCCCAGCCCATATGTATATGTGAGATTTTCCACTGCGCTAGCAACATTGGCTCTTGGGGATACTGTGACTAACATGCCATGATTTAGCCCATTCTTATGATCGCACTCAATCCAGCTCCCTGAGTGCCTACGCATTGAAAACGGGGAGAAGCGTGAAGCAGAGCTGGTACGATCGACACACACAGCACGACACTCACCACCACCGTAGTCTGGTAGCCACAGCGTGGAACCAATACACCAATCATCAACTAGCTCTTGGCTAGGGCCACTGAAGCAGCGTAATCCTAGTGGTACATGGAAAGGAACGGCCACAAACGGATGACGATGAAGTCACGGCACCGACCGGGGCGAAAAGAAGGACGTAGAATGGGGATGAACCCCTTAATACAAGCAAAATAGACACATTAGTTGATCGATCTTGTCTAGGCAATGCACACTGGTGATGCTAAGAAAGCTAGTGAAAAGCGAACGTGGTGAGGAAGATGATATCTCCCAAAAGAAAAAAAGCTATCCTCTGGCTATTTGTACGAAAGCAGGAGGGCATGGTCTAGACTAGGATCCACCCTACTCCGATCAGCTCAGGGGCAAAAAGAAAACAACGCTGCCATCCCGGTCTCAGTATACATTCGACCCATAATAAAATAGATAGTGGCCTAAAGGTCAATGTATAACAGCCCTGGATAGCGTGGATGAAGAGAGATATGCCGAATCCACGAATCCACCATCTTGCTGTGGTTCCACAAGTAGTGGCTGGAGTCCTCTTGACGCCACTGGGTCATGAACACGGGCGGCGATGGCTTGCCTCGTAGCTCTCTTTCCTTCATGTTTCCAACTTCCTCCAAGAGGGCCCGTCGGTTGGCTGCTATTAGCTTGGCCACAAAGGGTGTGCATAGATGCACGTAACGGATTCTTGGGATGTTCCAGGGCGCAAGCGAAGGATCCGCACTCAGCGCCCGATCCCTTGCATCCCAGAATCCACTGTTGGTCTCTACCCACTCGAGAAAAACGCTCGAGGCACCATGTCTGATCTTGTGCTCCCTCAGCCAATATGCATGCCCATCTATAGTTGCATTATCATCATCATCGTTTCTTCCAAAAATGGCAACATCTTGGGTAGTCCACAACGAGTCGGCCTCCTCTACTGGGACAAAGCACCATCCTTCCTTGTTTCCACCAAGATGGCTAGGCAGCTCGAGTTCCTGGGGATGTGCGCGAGGTGTCATTGCAGTTCTACGCAAAGCATTTTTGCAATCGGATGGGTCCCAGTTGACAAGGAACAGCTCTTCAACCTCGGGGAGATGTGCAAGGATATGGGAAGAAGCTTCTGTATTGGTGGATTTGGTCAATGCCAGCCTGCGGACCTTCTCTAGGTCCTTCGGGCGAAACTGACCGACATGCCAGTTGTCACCACTCAGCAGGAAGTCGAACATTTCGTGTGTCTCGTATTTCCTCCAATGGCCGCGCCTCCGGTGCTCCAGCCCGTGCTCCAGCCGGTGCTGTTGCTCCAGTCGGTGATCCGCCCAGTTGCCATACTCGGACTCAACAAGCAACACGTCTCGGCCGAAGTGAAACCATGTTTGGGGGTCGTTGGTTCGGGTAGCAAAAGCAAGTTGATATCCGCTTTCAATCAGTACGGCCCGTGACTCGACACAGGTGTGGAGCAGTGAGGGTATGGGAGCCGTGCTGCGAAGCGCCCCCTTCCTGAAGATCTGCAAGCCCAAGTCCAAGTCTTCCATGATCCAGTGGAAAGGGAGTCTTTCTTCGAACTCCCATGGTGGGGCGGCAATGGCCTGGTCACTTGTGAAGCCGTAGCCGTGCAACGTGGCCTGCCTGAGACGGCGGAAATTGGTTCGATAGACGAGTTGTCTAAAGTTTATCAGGTCCACGAAGGGCAGTTGGCGACGTAGAAAGTCGGCGATATCCGGGTGAATATTGTTCTCGTAGATGGGACCATTTTGGAACCTTTCGACAAAGTCATCGTAGCTTTCCAGAAACTCTTGGACATGGACGATGCGAGGCGGTGTTGCTAGAAGGAAGATGGCGTGCCGGATTTCAGGCGGGAGGTTGGGAAAGTGGTGGAATGTTTGCATCGCAGTGCTATATTGGTTACCTTAGTTATTACTGAGCAGAGGCGGACTGAGACCGCTCTCTATTCCCAGGCACAGTCTTGTAAAGGGTGCCTCCTACTCTGGGCACGAACTGAGAGGCGGCGGTTGCAAGAGGTCAGGCTGCAAAGCCAAGAGAGAGCCACACTTAACCCATGTAACGATGCTTCCAAAGGTAAGCGATCCAATGGAATCCTAGCATTCAGCGCGAGGCTCCACTCAGCATCCTGGACAAACACTGTCCGAGACAACTCCTGTTGGCGTGGGAACTATTAGGCCACCATCTCGAATTTAGTATGATAGGCCATGATAAAAGGGGAAGTGGGCACCTTTTCCAGATACAGTTGGCATCCAAGGCTAGCAACGGGTCTACAGGTCCTTTTACTAGCTTCCGACCTTCAAGTCTGGCTGTGAGGCGGTTTTAACGGCAGAAGCCAAGACGCCGAGCAACCACATCTCATTGCGAGATCTCTCCCATACGAGCACTTTCCTTTGCTTCCCTATACAGAGCAGTCATCTCACTGGAATTCGTCTTGATCCAAGCTAACAAGGATATGGAGGGTGGAATGTCAGTCTTAGCGCCTCACTTCCATGCGTTATTGACAAGGCTGGGGTTAATAGCCCGCTGGGTCTGTTGGAAGTCGGGTGCCTTGGATCTTTGGCTCCAACGATGACATTGCATGAGTACGGTCGTAAGACAGCATTACGACAGCACCAGATCTGTAGACGAGGGCCTCCCGCCCCAGGGCTCGCTCTAGCTCCCGAAGGACATTGACCTCAGACCAACGTAAGAGACTTTTCAGCTGCGGTAGGCTAGCTAAGCTTTAACTTATACATGAATTTCCAGGACACACGCTGTAAGTATAGTCAACTATGCTACTCTAAAGATACTGGTCGGTCACATGGTGTGGAATTGCAACGTGTTTGCCTACGCCGGATCTAGGTGGCTATCATACTTACGACAAGAACTATCGGCCTACCTTTCGGAGTAACCTACACGAAAGCACTAGCGCAGAAACGTCAGGGCCCCGATTCTCGGACTTAGGAATTCCAATGCCGGGAATAGTGCGTGCTAGCTCTGCGATGTTGTACCCTCTCACGTTCCAAACTCGATCTTGCAATTCACAACTTCTGCAGTTCCCGAGACATAGCCGAGGACCGGAAGGAGAAGCGCGCCAGATTGAGAATTCGGCAGTCGGCCATTATGTATTCTGGAATTGGCAGTTGTCTAAGTCAGGTCTCTCCACATCCGGATCACGGCAAGCGCTTGGGCATGGCCTGAGACTATCGGTCTGAGAGTCTCACTGCAGTCCAATCCCAAAGCCCGGCTTACGTGCGTCGCCACCCACGAATCCGGCAGTAAGCTCGGGACGAGGTGGTAGTTTAGGGGACGAATCTCGAGATGCTAACTTTAATTGGAAAAATTGCCGGCCCCCATCCATAAGATGCGCTTCACGACTGACGGCTGAGAATAGCCGGAGCCTTTGGAGAGTCTTCCTCGACGGCCCCTCGCGAGCAAAGATCAGAAATCGGTAACCATGCTTGAAATTGGCAAGGTGACAGGGTCGCGAGAATAAGTGAACCTTGGCGCAGGGGTGTTCCAGATGTTTCGACCCCGTGGTTCATGTCAACCAACGTGGGGCCGAATAGTGGCGTTCCCGCTCCACGCGATATTGGACTGTGTTGACTCTGAGACATTTCGTAAGCGTTCCATCTCTCATGCTGTGGATGTGGAATCTATGAATCAATAGCGAGGATACGGCAGCGAAACGTGTGAGTTTAGCATCTACCATTCCGACCAGTCCCCGTCTGGTTATATTCTTCTTTGACTATAGACAAATGAAACTAAAATCTTGATCCCTGCAACTAGAAAGGCCTTTTCGCGCAAGGCAGTCCCCCTCTATATCTAGCTCGGTGTCTCACTCCCCATTATGGAAATAGTCTAGGTGCGTGGAGACAAAGCCGACTCACATCTAGATCGTATATCGGAACCACGGGACATTGTCAGCAAGCTCCCGCTCGAGCGCCTTCTCCTGTTCCGTCGGCTCCTGGGCACCCCGCTCTGCTGCTGCGGCGTCTCGGCGCGCGTTCTCTTGACGGCACCACCATGACATAAAGCTAGTGAGGAAGAAAGCCATGCTGCAGTGTGTCAGCCACTCATCTCGTGCCGCTTGCGCCAGGTTTCTGGCCCGGGCCCCAGACTTACCACACAAAGCCAATCAGAATCGAATGGCCCTTGATGAACCTCGGACTGTCCCTAGTGAGGTAGACATACGAGGCGATGATGCCGCCACAGTTGCCCCCCATCACCTGCATGGCGATGGCCGTCCCGCGCTTCAGACTGCCACCGACGTTGCTTCCGTTCCAGGCGAGACCGAGCGGGATCTGGGGGTAAATGCCTGCATTTTGCGGTCAGCTGAAGGCCTGTAGGCGGTCTACCGTCGACTTACCGATGGCAGCAAATACGGTGCCGGTGTACTGCACGGTCGCGTTGCCGCTGCCCGCAAGGAGCGCAAAGCCAAGAATCCCAACAAGCTGGAAACCCAGCAAGAAGATACCCCTCTGTCTCGCCCTGTCCGCAAACCAACTGGCCCCAATGGTGAAAATGCAAGCAAAAACGTAAGGCGGAACCTGTGGAGACGAAATCAGCATCATGGCTCGACGCACGGGAATGAGGGGCAGTAGCTTACGCTCATGAGCTGAGCGTTGTTGGCAGAGTAGCCCATGTTCTTGATGATGGTGGGTAGGAAGAGGGAGAACGAGTAGATGGGGCAGAAGCCGGCCATGCAGATGAGCATGTGAATGTAGACCTTCCAGTCTTTAATCGCCTGCCACACATACTTGACGTCGAAGTCGTTGGACAGGTGGCCAGTGTCCTCAAGCAAGCGGCGTTCTACCTCATCGCGCTCCTTGTCGGTCAAGAAGCTTGCACTGTGTAGCGTCAGTAATCTGCTATGATGCAGTCTCTATTGAAGATTCCTACGTGGCGGGATAATCGTAGATCATCCAGTAGGATGTGAACGACACGATGATGCTGAGCAGACCCTCGAGGATGAAAATCCAGGACCAGGCCGACAGTCCACCTATGCCACTGAGATTGGAGGTCAGCCCGAATCAAAATTATGATGAAAATTGGCAGGGTAGGCAGGACGTACGCCATCTCGGCGATTCCGCGGGCGAGGATTCCGCCGAAAGCGCCTGCAAGGGTGGCGGCGGAGAAGAACAGGGCCATACGGAACCCCGTCTCGTGGCGGCAGTACCACTGCGTGATGTAGTAGTTGACTCCCGGGTAGAGGCCGCCCTCGAACACACCGAGGAACACGCGGGTCGCCATCAGGCCGGAATAGCTCTTGACGAAGCCCTGCCCGATCATGCAGGCAGACCAGCAGACCATGATGAAGGTAAGCCAGATGGAAGGCCGGATGCGCTTCATCATCATGTTCGAGGGGATCTCGGCCGCGATGTAGAAAGGGAAGAGGATCGCGAGGCAGTCATTGTACTGGATCCCAGTAAGCCCGAGGTCCAACTCCAGGTTGTCGAGGCGAGCATTGCCGATATTGGTCCGATCCAAGAAGCAGAGCCTGGAGACAAGGATGTTAGCATACAGTACAGCGTCTGGCGAAGAAGCTCCGGGCGCAAGTTGGCGGCAAGACGGGTGCGGATAACTCACAGATAAATCAGGCTCATGAACGGGATGAGGTGCCAATCCAACTTCCTGAGCAGCTTCTTGGTCTCCTGCTCGCTGAACCTCGAGATCTCGGTCTCGGCAACATAGACCGATGCAGAGGCTGACAGCGACTTCTCGTTCTGGACGACGGGAGCGTCACTGTCCGTGGCTGCTAGCTTTTCTTCCTGCATGGTGTCTGCGGCGGCGCGGCGGTCAGGTCGAAGCGGTGATTGACGAGAGCTCGAGGGCGCTGGAGGCACCGGGATGGGGTCAGAGTCTTGCTTGAGGGATGACACCAAGCAGGATAGTCCGGTCAATCACAAGCCGTGGGCCAGCCTACAGAGACATGCCAAGAGTCGAGGCTATCAGACCTGCGTTGCGCCCCCTCCGCCAGTATTTAAGTGGCGTCCAGGCTGGGCGTAGAGTATCTACCGGCCGTGCGCGCCCAAGATCCAGAACGCGGCGGAAACGGTGGGAACCTCAGCAGGGTAGCACTCGTCAGCCTGGGGGGGGAGGGGGAGGAGGCCGGCCCCAGAGCTCCCCGGCCGCAATATTGGGCTGCACGTAAGACCAACCTAGAGCACGGCAGCATATTCCACGCCAATCAAGACGGTGCCAAGAGGCCGGAGACGGCGGCGGAGTGAAAAGCGGCAAGCGCTGGTCGTGGCCGAGACATCGGATGCAGTATTACCCAAAGGCTCCTACCTACCAAGTTGAGGAATAATATGCACCGCCATGGCCCCAAAAATACCCCCCACAGAACCTAATTGTAACCTCTTCGTGGGGCGTCAGCCGCCAACCAGGGTCTCCATTGGCTCCTTGACCAACGGGCCCATGGCGGAAGCAGAGCCTGGGGGGCAGGGTATGAAGACTCTGCAGCTGCCCTGCAGGACCAATGCCTGTACTTTTTTCTTTCACGGACAAGGTAGATATTTAAAGGGGGCCGGTGCTCGACAACCGCGGGGCCTTTGAGCGGCTAGCGCTGTATGTCCAGCTGGGTTTGCTTTTGCTATTCGTCTCTCTGTCTGCGTTGGTCCTCGCCTGGCCCCTCCTCCCCCTGCGTTGGACCTCGGTCCGGGGAACAGCCGACGTAACAGCGCCGTGACGCCGACGATGGATGGGGCTTGGAAGTGGACGGCGCGGGAGAGAGAGCAGAAAGGGAGGGAGAGGTGAAGGGAGAGACACGCCGCGGCAACGACGATACTGGCTCGCTGGGTCACGCGCGGCCCGGGAGGGAAAATAACCCGAGTTGAGGATCGGTCTGATTTGCTCTCTAAGCCGCCGTCATGATCGTCAATTGGGCGGAAAGCTGCCGCGCTCCGACTGGCCGGTTTCCGTGGCGGTTATTCTCCCGCCAAACCCCTCGCGGTCTCACGACAGCCGAAGCTCATGGCTGGTTTTAGACCCCATCCCATCCTGCAGGCGCTGATGGACTTATACAGTCAAGGGCTGACCCAAGGCCTTTAAATACGTCCTCCACGGAGGGGGGCAGCGCTGACGCAGAGGATGTTGTCCAGAACGCTTCCCAGCGCTGCGCCGGTCATCCTTTTCGCGCAACCCAAATACTTACTGTTCGAGGCCTTTCGGACATTTGCTGAGCATGAGTCCCCACCTCAGCCGTACGGCTAGCCAGAGGAGCTAACCCCATCCTCACTAAGATCCGGGGCTCGGGGTGATCGATCCTACTGCAACCCTACCTAAACACAGGTCCCATGACTAGCAGTGTGTGTGCGATAGCATAACATCGGTCAGCTCTGAAATTCTTGCGATCAGAAAACCCTTGACCGCCGCCAGTCCGAGGATCGCTCCAGGGGACCTCCCTGGAGCCGACCGTCGAAGCGAGACATCGGAGGCTCAGCCCAGCCCATCGGCGTCTAATGCACGCCAGCACGGAATTGGCGGTTGCGTGTGAGGCCGGTCCCCTTCGTCGTGGTGCAGATCTGCAAGCCGCGTGTAGTACGTTATTAGGCTACCGTGGTTGCTCCGTCGGCGCGAAGCCCATCCACGTGGGGGCCGTTTTGGGAAGCAAAACGTGCAGATTTTATTTTTCAGGCTAATTCGTGGCATGCATCTTTCCGAGCAATTAGACCGGGTGCGAAAGAAAGAAAGAGACACCGTTCGAGATAAAGACACATACAGAGAGAGAGAGACAGCATGTGAGAAAGAGAGAGAAACAGAAGGAGAGACTGAGGGAGATGTGATGGCATGCTTACGGCTGTGTTGAGATCACACTCGACACGGGCGCCTGGTTGAGGCTCGCTTCTCGTCTCCTCCTCACGAACCCCTGTTTCGGTATGAGTCGTGGTCACAAGAAGCCACTGCGTTGAAAGCTTCGTCGGCCGTCAGCTTCGTATAATTCCTCGGCAAAGGTCCGGGATAGGTAAGGCATGAAGGGACTTGTTGAGAACCCAAGGTATGATGGATGGGTGGCTGCCCACCTTCAGCAAGATTACCACGTGCATTAGCCTCCACATCGAGGCGAATCTACACCTCTCCGATAGTGAGAGGCGACACGAAACCGGGCTGATTGGTCCAGTGGTCCCCTATCTCGGAGCCTGACAAACCTCTAATGCGAGGCGAAGGGGAACGAGGGCTGTGATTCGATAGGCCAAATACGTACCGCGAATTCCATCTCGGTAGCGAACATCGCCCCGAGAGCCACTATTTTTGACTGCAGAAAAAAAGTACCCGGCAAGCCACTCAGAGCAACGCACATGAGAGCAGCGTGTTGGTGTGCACCCATCACCTATATGGCCAATCAAGAGCTCAGAACGGCTGCCATGCTGGCCCTATCGATGTACAGAAGTGCAGTGGCGGTAGAGATAATGCCGTGGCACCCTGGACTATACGCTCCGGGAGTACTTGTGGAACCCAGTTACCGCCCACGGAGAATTGCGTTCTCCCGAGCAAGCTGGATGCGCTTAAGAAAAGATGAAGGAGGGAGGTCTGGAGATCCGGTATGGCTAGCCGTCTTGGCTCCCGCGGGGTGCCGAGAAGTGGCGCCTTGGCAGCTGGGCCTATACCCTCTTAGTCGCCCAGATTGAGGCTCGTACGATTAGTCGCTCGTCATGTGTCACATTATATCCGATCAAAATGAGTTAGCTAGCGAAGAAAATAGGGGTGCAAACAGCCCTGTCTTTTGTGCAAGAGAGCAGAGCCCTAATCGCGTCTGGGTTATATCCAGGATAGTAAATATGCGGCACAATGCCTTTTTCTTTTGGCATGCTCGAAATGGCCTTTGGCATTTGGCTATCAAGTTGCCAGCGGTTTTTGCTAAAGTCTTATCCCACTCAGTAGTGGAGCTATTCCGGCCAGCCTGCTCAGTCGGATCGCGACACTTGATAGCGGCCAGCGAGGATACCATACTTGGCAGTCTAGTAGTTGGAACTGCTTATTCATGTGACCAAATAGACACTACAATAGAGAAGAATGCTCATGCTCCACAGCAGCTTCTAAGGGCCTAGTCCAAATTCATTAAGCTACGGATGTAACTAGACCATCACACGCCCCATATGCTCCTTGCGGCTCGGCTGGTGGGTCTGGTATTGAGATGCAGGATCGCGATCCACAGTCAGCACGTATCCCTTGCCCCTTGCGTGCTACATAAGGTATACCTCTGTGCTCTCTCGCATGCATATTCTTCGTCCGAGATTGGTGTTAACAGACCTAGGGAGCTCCAGCTGACCCGCTCCGCGGACAAAACGTCTACCTCAAGACAACCTAGAGTTGCTCAGACCCTGGCATGTAACTCGTGATGCCAACGACTGATAGAGGCACCATGCCTCTGGAGGGGCTGTCGATAGTATTCGTGCCCAAGATTTAACCAGGTCGCACTGATTACTGCATCCTCGCCTTATCTCGTGCCGAAAGGGATTAGACAGCCAGCACAGGGAACAAGAAACTGGTCCGAGAACTTGTAGTTTCCGCAAGTCCCTCAAAGGCATCCGGAAATACGCCCGGAAATGGGTCCTCCCAGGACAACACACCAATCGCCCTTAGCCCCTCTTAGATAGATTCCTTATACGTCGGCCGCCATTTACCCCTGCGCTTTCCACTTAGAGATCGCGTAGATCACCGCAATGTCTAGCTGCCCATGCACTCCGAAAGAGCGGCTTGGCGGATGTCGCGGACGACTTTCTATTACAGTTCGTACTCGCCGCATCAAGGTAGTAACAGTAAACGATCAGCAAGCTGGTGGTAGCCATGTATCCCCTGCTGTAGGTTACAAACTGAAAGGGTGTACTAGAGCGGACGTCTCGGCAAGCTCTTTCGATCCCGGCATGATGTCCAGTCATGTTGGGAATTGTCCTATGCGATTTCTTTCCAGAGCTCCCAAAGCTCCCAGAGACGACAAACCGGGGTATGTTTTCACTACGAACAATGACATGTTCACTGGCAGCTGCATGAGCCTTCCAGTCAGGGCATGGTCGATCTGGGATGTTCCTCATTATCTATTTCTCTCGAATGGCCTCCGTGCCCAGTCTACGCTCGAAGATTTGGGTTCACTCAGGGGTCCTCCATCAGGCGGTACCTAGTCATGCAGTACCGAGGCAGAAACAAGATAAGGAAGCACGAATGGACTTTTCTCTTTCCATACGTTCAACAAGTGGCAGTCCCAACTGTCACTGTATTGTATCTTGCCGATTAGACTGGTAACCCGGGAATTGCGGACCGTTCAGAGTGCAGCCACCAAAGGAGACTTCCCTGAGTGACCAGAAAGTTTGTCGCATGTTTGCATGGCCCATGACCAATCCGAAAGGCTCCAGGCAGCAATCTGTACAAAGATGTGGACAAAGCCTTGTTCCTTGTGAAGTACCAATGGCATTCATGTCACTCTGTGGACATCGCACATTCTCTCATTACAGGCGTAGGCCCATTTTGTGAACAAAGAGAAATGAATGGCGCAGCGCTGATAGACAGAATGACCTTGGGCTGACCTCTGCATCCATGACTATGACTTAAGAACACCCAGGAACCCTCCAAGGGTGCTGTTTCTGCTTCCCCGTTTCTCGTTGCAAGTCATGCTCACTAGCAAGTGGCTGGACACTTGTAAGACGTAGCGTGCTGTGACACATTGGACATTGGGTTAAGCATCGTTTCCTAACCCAAGTCACTCAGACCGCTCAAGTCACTCAAGTGATGACTTACTGAGAGACCATACGAGAGACGAGAAGAGGTAACCGGCACAAGCGCCTGCATCTTACGCTTAGGTTGCCCGCTCGCCCATAGTTACAACGAGAAATTTTCGGAGCACTCCTGTACAGAGCCTCCTGGCTCTGCTTGACCGGCTAACGTTAGTAACCTATTCAGCTATGGCAAACTGGACACTAGGCTACGTGATTGTCGGCCTGATACCCGTCGTATTTGTCGGTATCGCCATCTGGGCCACCATCGAGGAGCGTCGCAGCAGACAGACCCCCGCGGAGATTGATCTTGAGATGCAGGATTATCGACGCTTTTGGTTTCCTTGGACTGGGGCAGCCGATGACGCGGAACCCAGCACGAAGCAGGTAAACAACGGGGGCTCCTCTGCATCCGTCGCTCGCGCTGCTCCACCCGCGTATCCCGCAGTACCGATGAGTCCCGTGCAGGCACGCTCGCTAGCATTGGAGAGCGTACCGTCGTGGATTCGGCGCGATCCCCAGAGCCTGGTGGGCGGGATGACTAACGGCGGTAGCAGCACGCAAGACCCCAAAGGCAAGAAGAAGGCCTGGATGGCGGAGCCGTGGCCTGCCAGCCACGAGGTGAACATGGCCGGGCGCGACCTCCCGGAGGACATGGTCAACCCCTACAGGCCGTACAGCCTGCCAAGCAGCCGGCCGGGGCTTCCCGAGCGAGCGGAGCCTTGCGGCGGCAGAGCCCCAGGGCGGGCCGGCGATGTCAGCACTAGTAGCACGGGCCGAGGAGGGGCAATAGACCCATCTGGTGCCGCCTCAGAGGCTTTTGAGGAGCAGCCCCTCCAAGGGGCTGGGCCAGGGCGAAATCTGACAGCAGCCCAGGGGAGGAGAGGGCGTACTTACTCGTAAGGCGGTCTCTCCCTGCATAGATAGTCTTTGGAAACCGGAACATGTGGCGGCATGGTTCACTTTTTTCGGCCTAGCGCCGCGAAAGTCCTCCTACCACTTTCTATCCTGCATACCTGCTTCCGACAGGGAAACCCTTCAAGCCATGGACCCTCCCTTGTGTCCTGTTGTGTCCCGTTGTGAAGGGCTGACGACCCCGAAAAGGGCGGCGCCTCGTGCTCGTATCGGCCTACATGCAAGCCACGCGGATTTCTATTGGTAGCTTCAATCATCTATCGGTTGGAGGCGTACCATTGACTTTGAAGGCGTCAAGGACGGTCGCAAAGCTGAAGTGGCGTTCGTTCTGTCCTAGAGCTGCGCATAGCCTGGAGAGGAGGTCGGTGAGCAAGGGTAGTTAGCTAAGTCATCACTGGTGCGTAGGAGGCAGAAACGTGGGCGGGGAATTGGGATCTGGTGCGTTGACATCGTCAACGGCTACCAGCCCAAATTCTTCGTAAGCTATATTCCCCTCTCTAAGACGATAACCATCCGGGTGTCATAGCCCCAATGTACGCCATTAGTGTCCAGTTCCTTTCCCTCTGAACATGTCCCTCGATAACTAACAGAATGGGCCACCTCGGTTGCGAGCTGGAAGCCCGACTGAGCGTCCTTCCCGAGCGACCACAAGAACCAGTAGATGTACGTGTAAAAAGAAGTCACCCCGAACGCCGGCCGCCGTGATGCGGTGGAGGTCTAGTACCAAGGAAAGAGGAGCCCGATGCCAGGGCTGCGGAAGAGCCGTGGGGGACGAATCGTAACGGAATATGTACAGAGAAGCGGCAGGTGGGGTATCAAATGCGGAATACTGAGCTGCTCCCACGAGTTGAGGGTGTGCTGAGGTTGGCCGCGGGCTCCAATGCTGCCCGGTGGGTGGTAGATAGATGGATGGCCGGTGCCCTGTGGCGGGGGGTATGTACGGCGAGTGCGAGCGAGCATGGCGAGGGCGGTTCACCACGAATATGGTAAGGCACGATGAGGTGAGACGAGACGACTGGTCGAGACCAGAGTATGGTGCCGCCTTAGCTGTGCCATATGCTAGCGCCGAGGGGCTTGCTAACTCCAAAGCCCACTCCGACGGCAATGCCCACAACCAACAGACCGATCAAAGCCTTGGCGATGATGCGGTTCCGCTTGCTCAGGCCGCCGAGGCAGTTGCAGTTGCGGCGCTGCTGCTTGGCCTTCTTCGCCTTGGCCTTCCAATGCTCCTGGCTGGGCCAGACGTGGCAGTCGGTGCCACCCTTGGTGCACTCGAGCGACCGGCGGTGGTTCGTCTCGGTGGTGGTGATGATGGCTTCAATGTCGGTGTCAAAGGGGTTCAGATGGGCGGTAGACGGAGTCGATACATCCGAAGGACGCGGGCGGCCGTCGGCTTTCTCAGCGGAGGGGGACAGACCGCCTGAACCAAGGGTGTCCTGAGATGCCTTGTTGGCCAGCGTCGGGCTGGCCGTGCTCGTGCTCAGCGTGAGGCCGACAACGGGTGCCTTCTCGTTGATCGGAGAGGAGGCCATTGTGAGAGGAAATTTTCCGGATCCGGACCTGGTGGTTCGTGCAGGAGAGACAAACAAATTGGCGGTTTAAGAATACGATCGACGCAAGCCTAGAGGAGCTCGGATTGGGAGGAGGGGTTGCAAAGTGATGCGGGAAAACGTGACTGGCAAGCCAGATGTTGAGGATAGTCTTTAGTCTTTCAGGCAGAGAGATGTTAGCACGAGAATCGGCAGGTTCCAATGGCCGGCCGACATCGCTCTTGAGGCGAGGGAGCTGGTGTGACCGGAAAGGAAAGGAGCTTCGGGGAGAAGGGGCCAGGAGTATCGGGGCGAGCATACCTAATGACAATGGTGGCAATGCCAACCGAAGTCGCGTGGTGCAAGAAGGAAAGGACTGGAAAGGACCGGCCAGCCAAGCAGGAATGGGCAAATCCAGGAAAGGGCCTCAGCTGTCTTCCACAAGCGGGTGGATGACGAGGCTCAGAGCTCGCAGTTCGTCATGCGGGAGCGAGGGCAGGGCAAATAACACGGCGCAAATTCCAGTGGCTCGAGATCAACACCGCCCAAGTGACTTGTTTCTTTCCGAACCAAGCAAGGGAACGCGACCGGACGACACCGAGGATCCGCACGAGGAAAAATGGTTGAAGAAGGCCGAACGAGACAGACAAGGCAGGCAGGCGAGCAAGCAAGCGGTCCTCCCGAGTCGGAATGTCGTCGAGACTGGCAGCTGTGCAAAGCGAGCAAGGCAAGGCACAGAGAGCAGCAAGCAGCAAGCAGGTAGGAGCAAGGAGAGAGCGGGCGACCTTGCCTTCAAATTGGCCTTTGGAAATTGGCTACCGAACCTTGGGCGGTACGTGCGCATGATGAGCAGGGCACCTGTCCGGATGCGGTTGGCGTTTGCGTTAATTACCCCTGCCCGGCTCCCCACAGCTGCATGCACGAGGGGAGGACCGAGGCCTTTCCCAATCTGACCGCGTGGCCGCCGCCTCATTGGATGGGTAGCCCCGCCCCCCAACACCACTAAGTTGGCGTCCCACCCCCTCCCCGGCTAGGCGACTAGGGTGCAGGCTCCCCCCCAATGGCCCCAAGTCGGCCCCAATGCAAGCACTAGGGCCGCCTGGACAGCAGGCGTGCGTGGCCGCGCTGCAGGCCCTTCCAGACTGCCTGCCCGCTCGCTCGCTCTTTGCTGCCCTCGCCTGCTAATTAGACCAGGCCAGAGAGCAGCCGCAGCTCGCAACCAGCGCCGCGGATCGCTCACTTCGTCCATCGACGTGCGCCTCCACGCCCCGCGCCATGTCGACCTGACTGACTGATTGACTGACTGACTGTATTCCGCACTAAAAGTAGCAAAGTAGATACTGTTTTCTTCTCCACCAGCTAGCGGTCGGAGGCATGCCGTGTTCCACAGCACTGCCCGGGGCGTGTTTGCCGTCTGCCTCGAAAAGCGAGACTGGACAGGCTCCCTCAAATCTCGGTGGCCGGGGGGGGGAAGCAGGGAGGAGAAGGAACCGCAATCAAGGAAGTGTGTTTTACCATCGCATATTAAACAATGCACGCCCGCGATTTGCCGTCCATACAGGCGCCTGGCACACACCACCCGCACCCGGTGCGGAACAAAGAGAGCAGGGAAACAATAGAGACTGGTGAGCGTTATCGTGTCTCAGGCCGCATCCTACGCTACAGTGGCGAGAACCATGATGCCGTCGCCTTTGTTTCTCTCTTGTTTTTTTCTTCAACCCCTCTCGATAACGTGGCTTTTGCGACTAGGGTCTCTGCTGCGGCCCCTCGAGCGGGTCGACCGACACTGGCTGGCGTCGTGGCCGTCGATGGGCCAGCCCTCTTCCCAGCTGAGGGGTATGTTACCATTTATCTATGGAGTCCTGTACGGAGTACTTCTGGTTCTACTGGATGGTACGTACCTCCTCGTATCTACGTATCTACGTATCTACGTATCTATATATTTATCTACAGTGCATCATCTACAATCTGCTGTGAAGGGGGCTGGCCACCACACTTATGCAGGTCCGCTGGGCCGACCGTGACCGCCCTGGGGCCATCGGGCCTTTGGGGCTTTGGGAGAGGAGGGGCAGGGTGGCCGCTGGGTCTGGTCTTATGGCTTTTTTTCGGCTCGGTGGTGGTTGGGGAATTGAGTTTGCGAGTCCCAGCGCCCAATCTCGCGCCACCCCACCCGCCCCGTGGTGTGTCTGCTGGAGCACAATGAAAAGGTTTGGAGACATGAAACATGTGATGGGATGACAGGTGCAACGTCCCCTCCAGCGCGACCAAGGTTTTGTCGCGTCAACACCGAATGATTTCATGTCTCGCGACGTGACCATCATTTGAGCAGCTGGATTGATTGATTTTTTTTTTTTTTCCCTTCTCGTCTCTCGTGTACTATGTACGATACGACATGCGCTCTGTACGATTTGCCGCTATCCCATGTGCTCGCCTGGCTCGGCGCTTGGCTCTTGGCACAAACCCCCCTCTTTAGGAATGTTGGGCCGATAAGAACGCCCCAGGTGGTACTAACGTTCTGCACTGGCACTGCGCTACGCGCTGGTGCCCCCGTCCCGGTTTTCATCGCCGTTGCTTGTTTCCCCCACTTTCCTTTTCCCCCTTTCCCTCGCCTGCTCCTCCCCATGCTCCTTCCACTTCTATCAGCCATCTTTGGCGATAATGAAAATTTGGCCTGCCGAAAAAGAAGAAATGGTTAAAAAAAAAAACCCCCCGTCGGATCGAACTCCTGCAAGACATGTTCGCTTCGATCCCGGCCTCCGCTCCCTGTCCCCCATTTAGCTACTCTCGGCGGCGCATTACGGATGTCGGCCGGTGGTGGCAGCGGCCTGATCGAAATAAATGAAGATTTGCGTCTTAGCATAGCCGCGTATTAGGTCGATGCCAATGCGGTCTTTCCTGATGTCATCGCCGGTCTTCTCCAGCTGACACCGGCCCGATCGCCCAGTGCCAACCCTCCCAACGGCAGATCCCGAGCCCGCGGCTCAGCGTTCCCACCCATTTGTGCCTACATAGTACGGAGCGGGACTAGTGCAGTGTTCGCATTTTTAGCGGGGCGCTTCTGGCCCTAGCCACCTACGGGGGTCTAGACCTGGGGGCCGCGAACTAGCATGGCGTTCTACCAAGTACATCCTTCTTCTCCTGCGCCTTCCGCAGCGAACAGTAGAACTACCCAGCGCTATGTAGGCATTCGGTGTGCTACTAGGGCCGCCAGCGCGCAAGCGTCTCCTGCCAACTCGCTTGACGTTCTTTAGCTACTTGCCCCGTCTCTCGACGCTGGCTATCGCGCCTGAGGGCCGCCTTCCCCGATTGGAAGGTGGCGGGAGGGAAACGTGCCTGTCAGCCGGCGGTCTCTTCCTGTGCCGTGGCCTCAGCTACACCCTCCCCCCCTCTTCCGGCCTTCTGGGCCCCCTCGTGCTGAGCATGTCTCTAAAATATCTAAAATAGTGCAGCCGTGCGGGTCCGCTGGTCCCAGGCCACTGGGCCGCGTGGCAATAGCCCATGCGGTCACTCTGCCTCGCCATGGCGACATCGCCTCGACATCTAGATGGTTGGGCAGGCCTCTGCACCTCATCCAGCCGCAGGTGGCGCATCCTGTAGTGTTAATCATCGCTGAGAGCGGCCCCCTGTGCGAGAACGAGAAGCGTGAGAGTGTCGAAGCAGTGATTCCATATCTCTAAGGCTGAGAGCTATGTAGTGCATCTAGAGCGATAATAGCTACTGAGCAGGCGCCCCTGCGACGCCTGTGTCACCCCCCCTTCCCCCTCCTCCGCATGCCTGCTTCTCGATAGTCAGCCAGCAGCACAAAGTCGTGCCAAAATACCTGAGGGGATCTCTTGCAGCCTCCGCCTCTCACGGACACGGGACGTAAACGGCTCACTCAATCGTGCCGCTAGAGACACTCCCTCCCGAGTACTCCGACTCATCAGTCTCCGAGCCTTCATCTTCACTTTCTGAGCCCTCGTCTTTCTCTGGGGCATATTCGTCTTGCTCGTCCTCAAAATCTGTGCCAAATTCGACATGGCCAATCAGGCCAGACTGGTGGAAGAGCTGCATGAGGTCTCCTTTGGTGGGTCCCTTCGAGGTCTTGCCCTCGCTCATCTCTGATATATTTTCTTGCTTCCTCTCCTGGATTTCCAGAATGCGTTCGTCCAGCGTGTCCTTCGCGATGATCCTGACGGTATGCACGCGCTTGGTCTGGCCGATTCGGTGGATTCGGCCGAACGCCTGCTGCTCCTCACCCGTGTGCCACGACAGATCGAGGAGGATCGCGCGGCTCGCGGCTGTTAGATTCAACCCCTCTCCGCCGCTGGTGATGGAAATGAGCTGGTCGACATGAGTCTCGTGCCTAGAAGTCAAGGGCTAGAGTTCTTACCATGACCTTGATGTCCTCCTCGCTTTTAAATGAGTCGATCTGCGTTTGTCTCTCTTCGGGTCTCAGGTTTCCCCAGTAGTAGAGGAACTTTATCCCATGCTGGAACAAGGTCTGTCCTAGAACTACCATAGGGAAGAGCCATCTCGCAAAGACTGGTCTGGTTAGCTCCTTCGACTCGAGACGAGTAGAGGTAGGCGGCTTACCTATTATCTTCTCCCCGGGTGCCTCTCGCTGCCACTCAAGTATTTTCTCCATAGCCCTCTTCGTCTTCGCGCTCTGTGGGACCGGGTTCCAGGGAAATTTGTCGTACTCATTGAGGAACTCCAGTGCCTTGCCATCAACTGCATTCATAAGGGGCTGGAAACCATTCTCATCATCGCCCGGCACGCGATGCTTCTCTGTTGACAACTTCAGCTGTCTATGACGTGCGATGTCGGGCTGTCTCTTTTTCTCCTGATTCTTCCTCTTGCGCTTCTTGGCCGTCTTCGTTCTCCGCGAATTTGCCCAGCCCCTGCGCTTCCCAACTTCGTCTGGCCGCTCGCCATCTTGGTAACACTTGCTGGCATCTCGGCATTGCTTGAGGTCTGTTATCCAAACCAAGCAGCTGGGACATTCGAACCCTGTCTTTTCAGCGTTCTTACTGCTTGACTTGCCAGTCTTTACTTTCTTCTTGCTAGATCGCTTCGCGCTAGAAATGCAACTTCTGCAGAAAGCATGTCTGCATTCTGAAGACTGGTAAAGTTAGCCTAGCTACTAAGGGGTTCGTTATCATCGCTTACCGCGGAAATCAAGGGGCACAGGAGCACCCTGCAGCATAGCCTGCAGAATCTCTCGATCGAGTCACCGGGAAAATCTTGGGCTGCTTCTGTTCCATCGGAGGGCAGCGGGTTGGGCTCTACCATTCCAAAGTGGGCAGCGGCCTTCCGCATCTGGTTGCACAGCTTAAAGGCATTTCTCTTGGGTTGGCTCCTGTCGGGGTTAAGCAGAGCGTTCCAAATCTCGCGCTCATGTGGTCGAAGCTCGACCGACTCCAATTCAGTCGGGTACGGCGCTGGGACTTCCAGAATGGCTTTTCCCATGAGTGTGTCGGTGCCTTTTCTGGACAGCGTGATAGTTCGATTCAGGGTTCGGAGCCTTGTCATGTTCTCAGAATGCTCGGATATATTCTGACTGACCCCATAAATGTTCCGAAATTGCTCATATTTCAGGAGTTCTTCACGCTTGGTTATGAGAAACCGCAAAACCGGAAAGAGCTCGTCAGTCGAGTTTTGTACCGGCGTGCCGGTGAGGAACCAGCGATGGGCACTAGAGATGTAGCCGCAAGAACGGGACCTTAGGCTATCGCGGTTTCTGATACCGTGTCCTTCATCAAGGACAACCCTCCACCATTTGTGTTTTAATAGGTTGCTCGCATGTTTTTCGAATAGCGCTTTCCACTGGTTGTTTTTTTCTTTTCTCATACGTTCGACCCGATCGATGACCTTATCCCGAGGAAAACCTAAGGCGAGCTGAGCGTAAGTGGCGATGCTATATGTCTATGTCAATACAGTACCGACAGCCGCAATGTGATAGCTTGGGAGATGTACTTACACGAAACCGGCTCGCTGCCAGTCCTCTTTATCTTTGTCACTTTTGAGGGTGTATATGGTCACGGAGGGGCATCTTTTGTCTTCGTGATGTTTGTAAATTTCACTCTTCCACTGAAGAACCAGGCCCCTGGGGCATAGGACGAGGGTACCTCTCTTGCCCTTGGCTCTAGCCGTGGGGGGATTTAGCGAGGCGCACGCTAGCATCTCCAGCGTCTTGCCCAAGCCCATCTCATCGGCAAGGATACCCCCTCTGATGGATGCTTGAGGGGCTAGCTCTCTGGCAAGCATCCAGGAAACACCTACCATCTGGTGGTGGAAGAGCGGCGTCTCAAACATGATCTTGGCCTTCTTAGTTAGCTGCAAACGCCACTTGCCGTTGGTGGGTTTGCACTTGGCAAAGCCAAAGCTCAAGCTTGCTTGTTCCACGACGCGTAAATCGGCCACAATAGCGGGGTCACTCATGTCGATGCTCTGCTTGATCAAAAGCCACTGCGTATCTTTCTTTCTGGCCTCGATATCTTCCATGAATTCGATGTCATCGCCCTGTTCCGCCCTCGAGCTGATGCCCGTGGGAGCCTCTGTCAGGATATTACTCCGCTTCGCCGCGTAGTCAAGGATCCTGTTACGCCTTTTCGGGTCCAAGGTATCAGCATCCTCAGCCTGGATTCTGCTCCACTCCGCCTCCCAGTACTCGGCGGGAGTCCGTTTCCTTTTCTTGGTAGTAGGGTTAGTAGTGGAGCTAGCATCCTCCTTATTCTTTGAATTCACTTCCTTCAAGCGGGCGCTGGAGCGCATCACGGCCTTGGAACCGGTTTCTTCCTCAGAATGCTCCAATATTCCATTTGCCGTAGGAGAGTGAGAATGGCACACTTCCATAGGCTCATCTTGGAGTTCGGGCTGGCTCTCCTCTTTGATCAAAGGGCTGGTCGGCGGCACTTCAACTTCTGGGGCGCTAGACGCCGGCTCTTGTGAGATAGCCGAGATGTTCTCGGGACTGGCAATAACTTCTCCTTCTGAACTCTTAACCGCGCTGGGGTTCGAGTCAGAGCACCGAAGTGCCCTGGGGCTGGCTGACGCAGCCCTCGGTTCGGCTAGAGGCACGCGACTCACAGGCAACAGGGAGTGCTTGATCTCCCCCAAAGACAGAGATCTTGGCCTAGTAGAAATTGGCTCCAACATTTTCGAAGTCCTTTGACTTTGTGATAACGCGGTGATGAGTTCGGTCTTGGGATGGGTACTATCGCCATCTGTTGACTCGCTAGTTTGGGTACTTTCCTTCATGTCAATATCCGGCTTTTCATTGCTTGGGGAGGATGCCATCCTGAGAGCTGTGAAGAGTCGACTCAAGAAAGACCTGAGACCATTGTTTCTTTGCGAGGGTTTATGCGTCCTAGCTAGCAAGGCTGTCAGCGAGGCTCTTGTGACTTCCCCTGAGCCTGAATGTGAGTTACGTCGGCTGTTTCCCAAGGAATCTTTTCTTTTTCAAAGGGACAAGGAAATAAAGACTCTGGGGGGTTTCTCGTCGATTTTAGAGAGAAGAAGTGTCACAGTGGCCTCGGTTTATATCACAGAATATTGTGTTCAGCCTGCAGGAAAAGTATTGGTGGCGGGGAAAGTGAGGTCTGGGTGGCTGGTGGCAAGGAGCGCTAGGGAAGATGACTATGCGATTAAGGGTTGGGACCGATGACTGACGTCAAGCCGATCAAGGTGGTCTGATCGAGTGTGGACTCTCAGAGTGGTGGATCTCAGCAATCGTTTTCAGCAGTTTGAAGGCTATGGGAAGGCGGTGGTCGGTGAAAGAGGCTGCTAGACTAACGAGGAAATCAAATCGAAGACTTACTTTCTGAGCTCGAGGACTCAAGATACTAAACCAGGGTAGACTGAAGAACGAGCGTCTGCTACGCGGTGGTGTTTGAGTTGGAGAAGACAACGGAAAGGAAAGCTACGCGAAGTAGCGGAACAAAAATGGCTGCCCGCTATAGAGCTTTGGGTTGAAGATAATGGAGAGGAAAACAGGTGAGACGCAGCGAAGTGAGAGGGGACGCCTGTTGTAGGGGTTTGGGGTTGATGAAATGGAAACGAAGCGAAACTCACGAGTTTGATTGTCCGCGCTTGCAAAGAGGGAGGTAACTAGAATGCGGATGGCTACCCAAACTTCAGATTTGCCGATATGGTCACCGGTTGGAGTTGAAAATATGTAGTTTTAGGTGTAGAAGGCTCAGTGAGCTCCTAGGAGAGGAAATAGTGTCAGAGTTAAACTGACAGACCTGATGTGTGCTGCTGTTAGGCTAGTTGGTGCTCTTGATGCAAAGTTGAGTGGATGGTGTCAGATGTTACTGGATGGGGGTAGGAAAGCGGAACCTCGTACCTACGATCATACTCTGCGCTTACAGGGCGGTAGGCGGTTATTGAGCATGTTCCAGGATAACCGAGAAGATCCGTGGATGGGAAAGGTTTGTAGATGGGAAAAGGTCATAGCTTGCCTCTGACTCGTTCAGTTCAAAAGAGCCACCACACATCGAGATGTCAATGTTCACGGGGTCGCCTGGAAGCAAAGATCTGCGTTATTTTCTTACTAGATACATCTCCATTTCTCAGATGACCCTGAAAATATGGAAGTTTTGTAGACCATTCTATTTCAGTTTGATTTCATATGCAACCTTTTAGCCTGTGCCCATCTGTTTGGGTTTAACCTCCATCTCGTTGTTGTGAAGAACTCGACTCTATTTGAGTCCACCAGCCATTAGGAGATCTTGACCCGTGATGTAGCCGCTCTTGGCGAACCTGCGAAATTAGCTAGTTAACCAACCGTACTCAAGAACTCGAGAGAACAAGCCCTCAGGCCGAAGCTCAGGCTCGGAAACTCACATCAGCACAGCGTTAGATACCTCCTCCGGAAGGCCAAGTCGGTGGATAGGAACAGTCGCGGCAATACCCAGACCAAGATCCCGCTTCTTAATTTCCTCGGGGCTCTCGTTATCGTCCCACTCCCTGGATGTTGACACCTGTTAGAATATATGTCCTTGGGGAAGGCTTCATAGCTTCGGTAGTTTGAGCCGACTCACTTGGAAATGGCATCCGGTATCATGCCCGTGGCTCCGATCATCGCTGGTGCGACCTAGGAGGGTCAGTTAGGAATCGTCGAGTTGCGACTCGGCAGGCAGAAGAGGGCTCACAATATTGACAGTGATGCCCTCGGGGGCCAACACGGTGGCCATGTTCAGCCCCATAGATCTGGAAAGAATTCGGTCAGATGTTGGCGCCGCACATGACATGACAAGACTCACGTCAGGGCGCCCTTCGAGGCCGCATAATGGCATCCGTTCAGGCCGCCACCCCTGGCGGCGATGCTCCCCATCAGGATGATGCGTCCCCATTTCTGGGCGCGCATGCCGGCCACGGCGGCCTTGGTGACGACGAACTGGCTGCGGGTGTTGATCTCCATCATGTTGTCCCAGTCATCCTCCCCAATGTCGGCCGGGTCGCGGATGCGGAGGCCAGTGCCAGCATTGGCAACGAGGATCGAGATGGCGCTGTGCTTTCCTTGGAACTTCGGGTGCTGGAGGACCTGCTGCACCAGGGACCGCGTCTCGTCTCGGTTCGTGAGGTCCGCGCGGACCGTCCCGAATGCCTGGTTCGGGTATAGCTGTGCTAGCTCGGCTGCCAGTGCTTCTGCTTTCGCCTGCGGAATGAGCGACGGAGGTCAAGGGGGCCTAGGAGATTCTCGCCTGGGGCAGATGCTTACGACGTTAGAAGCGCAATGAATGGCAACATCGCAGCCCTCCCTCGCCAGCCCCTTCACGCACGACGCCCCCAAGCCGCCACTATTGAGCGAGAGAAGTCAGGCTTCCGTCGGCTCTCTATCAACGGTCGAGATGTCTCACCTTCCACCGGTCACCAGGGCCAGGCGGCCGCTGATTCGGTTGTCTGCTTCTCTTAAAGTAGGCATGAGGACACGAAGGCGACGCGAGACTACAGATATCGGGGAGAAATGGTCCAACCGAGTTCGTGAGGCTCGTATACTGTGACTATCCGAAGGCAACCCCGACTCGTTTGTTTAACATGGGGAAACCGGCAAACCAGCACCGCACTAGTCATGCGGGTGCTGTAAGTTTGGGCGCCCAGAGGTGTCTAGCCGATCTCGGGGCCGACTGGAGCCAGCCGAGCACAACCACCTGAGACCAGCATCTTGGACATGTTTTCACGTCCGCCGCGCCGAAGCGCAGAACTTCAGCTTCTTGTCCCGAACAAGGCAAGTAGCGAGCAATTGAGTGCTCAAAATTCGCTGCATGGTGTTCGCCCAGCAGTACCTCGAAAATAGAAACGCCTGCCTTGGGAATCTGGTATCACTTCGCTATTTGCCAAGGGAAAATAGCTAGATGCATCGACGCCGGCGATCACCCGTTGGCGGCCGTCGGTTCCAAAAAAAAAAAAAAAAAAAAAAAAAAAAAACATGAAAGTGGGCAGCTTTGCGGGCGATAGGTTTACCGGGCGAATTGGCGACCCCTCCGTTCCACTTCAGTACCCGGCAGGTCAGTACGACACACCAAGAGCAAAAAGGGCGCCTCATGGAATATTTCTAGAATCCCAAGCTGCTCGTGGCGGGACTGGTACTGCCAATTAGATTTTGCTCGGGTACCAAGGTGCTCATATATGTGCCTCGGTGCGCTCTGTCCAGTCCTTTCCCGAAGAAAACGGCCCGATGGTGGCAAACAGAGGCGCATGTTCAATGCACGCAGCTGAGAAGGGAGCGTAGGTCAGATAGCATTGAACTATCTGCTCTCTCTCCAGCTGGGTTTCGCCGCAGAACCGCCAATGGCCATCACCAACATAACATAACAGTACAAGCCTAGCTAGGTTTAGCTAGGCCTGGCCAGGCGGTTCCTGCCCTCGGGGCCAACGGACCGGCTCAAATGATGCGAATTAATGGCCCAGACTATGCTGCTAAACGCGTATGCAGAGAAAGACAGGGGAAAAGGGAGGAAGGAGGTTGGTGGCTTCGGCAAAGCCAGGCTTGTTCAAAACTAGGTTAGCAATTTGCATGTATTCATGGAGTCGGCATCTGACTCGTGTGCACTAGTTGAGCAGACGAGGGCCACTCTTTTCGTCCGCCCACCCGCCCGAGCACGAGACGCCACGAAAATCCATGCACCCCTCTCAAATTGCCTTTCTTTGTCCTTCGAGTTCTTCGAGGGCTCGTCTATATTTTTTTTTCTCTAGGAGAACGAAGCTATCTGCCGCGTTGCGAGTGAGTAAGCGTGCTACATGTTGTGTCTCGACAAGAGGTAGAGAGACGCTTGCCGAACTCAAAAGCCGATGGCAGGTGAAGACCATCCCAAATTTGCATGAGCCGGCCTGAGCCTGGCAAACCCCTCCCCCCCCTTTTCCCCGGGTTCGGGGCTACCGTCGCACGCCTGAACAGCTAAACAGCACCAAGCGCCCGGGGTGATCCAGGGCCTGCATCCCTGGAAGCCCCAGGCTATTGGCATACCCCGCCTCGCCCACAAACGCTCTCCATCCCCTTCGTGGTTAGGGTCCGGTCAAACGCCGATGGGGCCCCAGGTCAGCTGGTCTCCAGTAGCCGACGGAGAGATCGGCTACTTATATCAGCAAAACCCCAGATTCCTTCCCCAGTCAATACCCGAAGGCCTTGAACTCTGTTTTGCTCCCCGCGCTGTCGAATGCCGCCTCCGCCTTTGGGGCCCGTGACATAGCGTCTGGTTTTTTTTGTGTGTGTTTGGGGATCCCCGGGGAAGGCTGCGGCGACGGTTCGGTTCGGCGCGACCGCCTTATCTGTGGACTCGCGGGCGCCGAGCGCCTTGACCAGCCGGCCCGGGAACGGGCTTGTGTCCTGACTTTGCAAAGCGCGGCCCAATGCGGCGATCCTCGGCTGCCGATGAAATGCCCGACGGCGGCCCGGTAAAAGACAAGCGGGTATCGAGGGCCTGCATCTCGTGCCGCATGCGCAAAAGCAAATGCGATCTGTAAGTCAACACCGCCCTGGCGCCCTAGCCGGCAAGGAAGCCATGCTTCAATTGCCCTGCTGCCGGCGAGACACCAAGCTTCTGGAGGCTTATACCCCCACAGCGACTCGTACGGAACCCCAGGCCAGCCCCCCTGCCGCCGGTGCTTCCAGGAGCAGCAGGAATGCGTGCTCGCGACATCACGGCGGGGCGGTCGCCGGGTAAAAAAGTCGCTCCAGTTGCCCGGCCCTGATGGCATTCCCAGGCCGGGCCCGCGCGCGCCCGATTCCGCGCCCGTCGTGACACCATCCGCGAATCCGAACGGCGCCGGCCGTCTCCCGGCCGGGGCCACGCCTCAACAGAGCGCGAAGGAAGCCGCCGCGAAGAAGGCCGCGAGGAAGGCCCAGGCATCCTGGTCGCCGCCGCCCACCGCGCGGTCGACCTCGTCCCCCGGACGGCCGGGCCGCGACTGGGACCATAACTGGCAGTCACCTGGGTCAGACGCCATGACCGATGCTCAGCAGAGCAACCCAGAGCCCGGCAACATCGAGACACAAATCGCGTCAGCCGACCTGCTCAACCCGGCCGACGCGCTCGACCTTCTCGCCCAGGTAGCCAGCCATGACATCGACGAGCCCGACTCAGGCCCAGCCTCGCGGGGGTCGTTGAGGGACGGCATTTCATCCGACATGCGCCACGGCGGCTCCGTCCAGATGCCCTATTACCCTCCCGTCTCGGACGGGTACCTCACGAGCGCCGACGCCGTGCGTCTCGTGCACCTCTACTACGAGCGCTACCATCCATACTTCCCCATCGCATCGCGGGACATCTTTGGCAGCGACGATATTCTAGTGCTCGCCCAGAAGGAGCCGCACCTCCTGACTGCTGTTCTTACGGTAGCGTCCAAGGACGAGCCGTCGTGGTCGCAGGCCCACACCGTCTGCTCGACGCACATGGAGAGCCTCATCTCCAAGCTGATCTGCCGGGGGTCCAACAGCGTGGGCGCTGTCGAGGCGTTGCTCATCCTCGCCGAGTGGGCTCCACAGCGCCTGCAGAGCAAGCCTACCATCGGTAAGGGAGAGGAGGACCAAGGGTCCTGGATGCAGGTCGGCTGCGCCGTCCGCCTCGGCTATCTGCAGCGGCTGGAGCAGACCGGGCTGCAACCCATGCCCAAGGACGAAGCCGCGGTCAACCACCTCCTGGCGCGAAAGCGCCTGGTCTGGGCCGCGTGCTACATCAGCGACCGGCAGATCTCAATCCGCGTCGGGAAGGGCTTCTGGTCCCGAGGCCCAGGGCCCTCCATCTTGCTGCAGGCCGACGACTTCCCGTCGCTCAAGTCGCAGCCGGCCGGCTCGGACAACCTGGCCATGCTGTTCCAAGCACACCTCGAGCTCACCCAGCTCTTCGGGAACTCACACGAGATCCTCTACTCTTCCACCAGCCACCGGGAGCATCTCTACTCGGGCGGCGAGTACGTGCGCTACATTGTGAGTGATACGGTGTCTCTTCTAAGTGCACCGTAGTTCAGTTAACTGACGCGCCTGCATAGGACGACTTCAACACCACCCTCCGCAAATGGAAGCTAGTCTGGGGGAGTCTAAGCTGCAAGTATTCTCTGTCGTTATCTTCTAGACGGAATGCCAACTAACCCTCCTCCACAGTCACCCCCCACATCAAAGCAACCCTCATCCTCTCTTACGACTTCCTCCGTCTCTACATCAATGCCTTCGCCTTCCAAGCCACCATCAACCGGGCTGTCTCGCGCGCGCGCCAGAACTCGAACGCGGGCATCGACACGGGCTCGCTCTTCTCTGACGTTGCCTCCATGCCGGACGCGCGCTTCATCTATGAGTCGATCGACGCGGCAAACTCCCTTCTAGGGACCCTCAACAGCTTCATCGACCCCATTACCGGCCTACGCTTTATGCCGCTCAAGTATTACCTGTACGTCATCTACGCGGCCGTGTTCTTATTCAAGGCGCGCCTCGCCGGCGCCATCGGCGCCGAGGCTAGCGCGAGCGTTCGCCGCGCCATCAACGCGACTATGGACCGCCTCCGGAGCTCGGCGGTGAGCCCGCACAGCCCGGGGCATCGGTACGCGCGGCTCCTGTATCTGCTGTGGCGGAAGCCGAAGGACGGTTCCGCGCCGGCGCGCGAGACCGGCGGTGGAGCCAGCATGGGGCTGGCGGGAGGCATGGAGGGGGGCAAGATGGAGCCCGGGATGGCCGGGACGGACCACCTGATGGTGCCGTCAGTGCGGGGGGTCGACATGCAGGTCGGGCTGGACACGCTCAACGGATTCTCGTGGCGCGACTTGGATGCGGTGGGCCAATTCATCACGAACGATGCCAGTTTGTCAGACAGCATGCTGGAGAGCCCGAGCTTTGCGTCGGAGCAGGCCGGGGCGAACATGGAATTCACGACGGAATGGTACGATAGCTTATGGTCGGGTAACGATGTCGTCTTCTGATAGAGAAGGACCTGTACACGAATAAGGAAAAAAAAAATATAAGTTAATGACATCACAGCAATTTGGTATGGCAAATCTCAGGTTAATACCGTCCAAGCAAAAAGCGATGAACTTAGTCACGTCCCATCGCGTCCTAGTTCGCTAATCAAGCATCCGTCATTCCCAAATCTCATTTTCGTTGAGTGCCCTGGTCAAAACAAGACAACAGAAATCAAAGCCAATATTTGCAGGGACCGAACGTTGCTCTATCATTCCTTGCCGACTATTTCTTTGTATGTCCGGTTTCCATCGTACGTCTCAGCACCAAAATACCAAAGTAGGCAAGCTCGAGCATCCTATCCCATACCAGAGTACCGGCCAAGATATCGAGAGGACCTTGCTAATAGCGGAACTGTTGGCCGACCAACTTCTCACTGAGAATCCAGAGCTTATCAGCCTCAATAGGGTCCCTCGCCCACGACTGAATTTCATTCTTGTACGGGTCCGCTAGTTGGCAAGACAGGAAGTAACCACCGTTGTGGCCTGCAAATTTGGTGAGCTTCCCGGGATAGCAAAAGTGTCAAAGCCACATGCGGCCATGGACGACATACCTCGAATGTCATCACTAAAGGAAGTGAAGATATGGGTGGCGATGATTCCATCTTCGTCCGTCATCTCCAGTCGCTGAGGAGGCTCCGTGCCTATGGCCTGTCCAGTTTGAACTGTGGGACGGCCGGGTCAGCATGAGAACGGTCTCCCTCCACCAGTGTAGGCGGGGTTCATGTGGTAGCATTACTCATCGTGGTCATGGCGTCGCCGGCCCAATCCAAGTCCTTGCCCAGGTTACTAAAGAAGACGCCAGGGTGCACGGTGAAGGCCTGGAGGCCGCGCCCGCCTAACTTAGCTGCCAGCGAGATAGAGAAGAGGCAGTTGGCAGTCTTGGCCTGTCCGTAGGCGGACCACCTATTGTATAATTTGCCATCCTGTAATTTCTCCGTTAAATGTGGTCTTTTCTTTCTCGCAGCTCCCGAGCAACGAGGACATCAATTCCATAGCACATACCTCGAAACCGTAGTCCCACCAGCGAATAGGGCTGTAGCGATGGCCATTGCTGGTGATGTTGACGACACGTGGCGTCGCAGACGCGAGGATTTTGTCCATGATCAGGTTGGTCAAGAGGAAGTGCCCGAGATGGTTGGTCGCGAACTGGCGCTCGAAGCCGTCCTCAGTCTTGGCGTACGGGACAGCCATGATGCCGGCATTGTTGAGGGCGACGTCGATGTAGGGCACATCGGCCCACGAGTTGATCTCGTCCGCCGCCTTGCGGACGCTCTTGAAAGAAGAGAGGTCAATGCCCACAAGCTTGATCTTCACCTCGGGGGCAATTTCCTGCACCGCCTGGGCCGTCTTCCCGAGACCTTCCACATTCCGACTTGCGAGGATGAGCAGGGCGGGAGCGGCTTTGGCCACGGCTTTGCAATATGCTTCTCCGATGCTACCTTGGGCAGGCCCGGTGATGAGGATCACCTTTCCTTGTATGTTCCCAGCCAACTCTTTGACCAGCTGAGAGCCTTTCGTGTTGTTGTCATAGGTAGGAGCCATGTTGACGGTTTGTGTATCTGAGATATCTTGGGGTTTCTGAAGAGGGCAGAGGCTTGGGGCACAGGACTTGATTCCAACGGACCATCTGGAAAATTTATAGACATCGTCTCGCTTCCAAGGAGCATCTTTACCGCCATGAAAAGTAGCAGCCACTTCGATTCAGGCATCGAGGAGCTGTCTCTTCAGCCAACTGCCAGGATCCACCACTGGCGAAGCCAAAGCAGTCGGCCAATCACCTTCTTCCTCTTATTCGGTAGACTTGTGCCCATGGTCTCGAGCCGCTTTCGTGCTATGCTTGCTAATCTTGCCAGGATGTGTTCTAGTACAGCTTTTCTTTCGGCGTTCGGCGTTAAGTGTATAAGAGCATCGCGCTTGGTCATCCGCCCCACACCTCAGGGATGGCTTCACACACTCAGCCAATCCCAGTGCTTGATGCGACCAAAGAACTCATAGCTGGTCGCCCATTTCCCAAACTGCGGCAGGAAGGGGAGCTGCTCAGTACAGGTAATTTCAAGAAGTCTGCTTGGTCCAAAGCCAGAGGGAACAGGGAAGTGGAGAGCCCCCCTGGTTACCCCTGGCGGCACCATCCTGATGGACGACTAGGTCGCATGTTTTACCCTTCTGGACCTAGCCTCGCCATCTGTCGTAATCCCGTGCTATGGAATAATATGGACCACATCGCATCGATGTTGGCTCATGGTTGCAGAGCAGTGCTTCATTAGTCTGCCAGCCCCTCTCTATCTAATTGATTAGGTAGCTTGGCATGGATTTACGGAACTAAGGAACTCCGGACCGCTTGAGCGAGGAGGCAGGCGACCAAGCCTCGATGCACCAAAGACGAATTCTTGTTGAATTGCACATCGTCTAGATAATTCAGGGCAGAACGCCGATCTTACAAATTCTTAGATGGCCCAAGGGACATCCTTATAGTCCACGTCCCGGCTGGGGAACGACCCGAGCTTGATCATGTGCTCCACCAGCGTGTCCTCGCCGCCCCAAGTGTCCGTCGCGAAGGCGCTCATGAGGTCAAGGCCGTTGAGCAGCGCGCCGCTCGACCAGAGCTTGCCGTCTCGGACCCAGCGCTTCTCGACCCAGTTCGTAGTAGGAGCGATCTGCCGCATCATGGGCAGTGTGGCTCGCGGGCCGGTGGCTGTCTTTCCCTGCAGGAGGCCAGCGTGCAGCGGCACCTCGACGCCTCCGCAGATGGTCAAGAATGCGGTACTGTCTTCGTAGCTCTTGCGAACGAAGGCGAGCTCGGCCTCGTTTGGCGTGTAGCCAAAGTTGTGCGCACCGATGAGCACGATGTCCAGAGGTGGACAGGTGGCAAACGAGTGCTGAGATCACATCTGTTAGCAACAGCTGGAGACAGGCACCTGTGGCCATTTCCCGTCAGAAAGAGGGCCTGGATTGCTTTACCGTGGGCACAATGTTGATACCGCTCGTAAGCTGACTCGGGTGCTCCCCATTCTCCGAAACCCAAATAAACTCGAAAGGTAGAGCCTGGTCTTTGAGGTGTGAAGGCATCAGAGCCTCTGGAAAATCCTTGATAAGGGTATTGCCCAACCCGTTGAGTAGATCAATAGGGGCAACATCCAGGATCTCGGTCATTCTAGGGGCTGTATTAGCATGCCAATGGTCAACCCGGCGCCGGCGGCTGTGAGCCAAATAGACGAAGAACTAACCCGTTCATCAGGATGACGCCGACTCGGATGGGCCGGTCCGGGTTCTTGAGGTCGATAGTTCCAGACATGTTGAAAGTTATTAATTGGATGAATGGTAAAGAAGAAGGTCAAGTTGTAACTGATGTGCTTGATTTCTTCAAATTCACTACTTCGGCGGCCATGGCCTGCTATTTATATAGGTGTGTAGAACATCTAGACGCAGCTCGACCGGCAATCAAGACCCGAATGCCCTCGGAAGCACTGTGAGAAACATAATTATCAAGCGAACACTTGAGTCCGAGGAAGAGGGTGAAGGACTGTGCCGCCGCGACACGCAACCACTTACACGGACATGAGACAGGACGTCGTCGCAACGATTGGTGGGGTGACTTTGAGAAAGCTCCGGGCCCACTCGGAGATTCCGTCTGGGCCTTTCAGCAACGACCGCGCGTTATCCTTAGCAGTACGGAGCTCTAGAGGTACTGATACTTGCTCATACTGTCTCTCCTTTCAATACCCATAGCCAATACTCACGGTCAAGGCGGGAGGCTTCTCCAGTTAGCGACAAAAGTAGGCCAGAACTCAGCTTGTATCAGGACAAAACTGGCATCAGGGTCCACGCCTTAAGGGCAAGTTCTGTAGAGATAACACGGATATTAGGATAATTACCAAAAAATGGGCGTCAGAAAACTATGTTAAATACTTGTTACTCGTTTACTTTTTGATCAAAACTCTACTATACTCGTTCGTCGCCTTCGCCTAACGAACTATGTCTAACGTAAGTGCTTAGTTAAATTAACCCTAACCCTCTACTTGTCCTATACCTAACCCCACATCCAACTTGTGCCGACAAGCACCTTGACTACCGCTCCGCTATTTACTTCGTAAGCGTACATTGGTACCCGGCGACCCTCTCGCGGACGTGCTTGTCCTCGCAGCCGTATTCAACCATCGAGTGCGGACTCGCGACCCAATTGCGCACTGGAGCTGCCATCACCATGGTCAGTGCCCCCCCACAACCCCATTGCCACGCGTAACGCCCACCGCGACAACTGCCACAGTCGCGTCCTCCTCTACCGCGCCCACTTCTCTACCGCGCCCACTTCTCTACCAGCCCCCCTCCCCTCCCCTAAGCGTGCCGCTGACTCGTCTCGGGCGCAGAACAAGGACGGTTGTTATACATACGTGCACATGCACGAGTCGCGCCTGGCGGACCTGTTCGAGGACTTCTGCAAGGACAAGATCCCACCAGGCGAGGTGTATGTCCCGCCGCAGCACCAGCCCATCAACCCCGAGGACGAGGACGACGTGGTGCCGGACCAGCATGCCGCCTTCGGTATTGCCAAGGCCACGCAAAAGACTAAGGAGCCGGCCTGGAAGGACCTCGGCCTCGCCGACCTCATGACCAAAGGCCCCGGCTCGGCGCCGGTGGGCGGCGCGGGACGCGGGAAGCGCAACCTCATGTGTGTTCCCTGTGCTGGGGTGGCCTCGCTCTCTAGGAAACCTTGCTGATACAAGTGCATACAGGAGGCGCAACGCCAACAATTCGCTCCCTCGCTAAGGTTCACAGCGTCGACGGGAGACATTTGACGGCACACTGCGGATTGGGCAAAGCGGAAGAGGGCACTGGCGGGATTGCTTTTTTATTCAGCAGCTGGCGGTCGGCATGGCGTTAGGCACGACTGATACCCGGGGTATAGGACCCCCCCTTCTCATAGATGACATGAATTTGATGCTGCACTGCACCCTTGCTCTCTGTGCGTCCTGGTCGGGACCAAGACGACCCGTGTGTCCCCGCCACGCGTGGCCGTGGCCCTTATGCCCGAAACGCCGTGGCCTCGAGCCCAGTAGAACCCGTCCGGAACGCCTGGCCAAATGCAAATGGGACGCCCGCTCTAGTTTCGATTCAAGGACTCTCACGGGAGCCCGCTTAGCTCTCCCGCATCCCTCTTCAGCCCTTCCCAATCAGCGCCTCCCTCTCGAGCACCTCGGGCTGGAACTTGACTAGGAACACCGTCTTGCCTGGCCACATCTCGCCCTCCTCCTTCCCGCCGACGCTGTGCGCCGTCACCCGGGCCGGGAATCCGGCGCCGTCGCAGACGCCCTCGACGATGCCCGCCACGTAGGCGGCGCAGTTGAGCTGGCTCATTTCCCGCGGCACGCTGATGTAGGCGTTGACCAGCGGCTCGTTGTCGATGATCATGTACTCGTCCGGCGTGTCCGGATTCGACGACTTCTCGAGCCGGTCCGCCTGCCTGCCGAACAGGTGCTGCCAGATGTTGATCTTGATGAAGTGGAGGAGAGCGATGATGGTTAGAGAGCGCGTTTGCGACCGCGCCGGCTCGCGGAACAGGAGCAGGTCGAGAAGCTTGAGCCCGATCGAGTGGCCCTGGATATTGAGCCTGATAGCGCACAGGGGCGATTGTTAGCTCAACGGCAGTAGGATAGGAGGGGCGGCCGGGCACGCGAGCTCCGACGGGGAAGCTGGACGCTGCACACCTCTTCTCGAGATCTTGGATTCCCGTCACCCTTTTTTGCGCATAGCTGACCATCTCAGAGAACAGGTATGCGAAGCTCGACTGGCTGAGCTCGGACGTCTTGGTGCGATTCAGCGGTCGCTGGTAGATGGTCTTGCCGTTCGACGGGTACCGCAGCCCCGATTGCTCCTTTCCGGGGCCCTTGCCGGGCGGCAGGCTGGCCATTGCGTCGGTATCGTCGTGCTCAAGAGATTGCGCAAGGGGCAGGAGGCTTTGGTGGCGGACGTTGACGCGGGGTCGTGGGCGGCGGTGCTGGCCTTGGGCGGTGGTGAAGCTGGAAGTTCGAGGTTTGGCACTTGCTGATCGAGACCCACCATGGCACAGGGTACGTAGGTACCCACCCAACCAGTGCCTTGACCCCAAAGAAACCCCCCCTGCTTTATTTACGCCCCTGAGTGATTCCACGACATCACTTCCGCACATTACAGCTGTGCTTGGCAATTTTTCATGATGCTGCTCCTACAAAGAGGTCACTACTATTTACGCCTTGTAATTGCCTGGAGTTCCTTCAGGAATGGGCTCATAGCTCATGGTTTCTCACGTTGATCTAGCAAAGTATCTGGAGGTGCGGTTCTAAATAGAGATATGCTTAGCTACACGCATACGGTCATATTTTGGTGCCCCCAGCACGCTCCAAGACGCCAGCCACCCGAACTTTTCGTCCGTCGCGTGCTCTCGTGTTAGCTTTTCTCAGAATCCTCCTCGCCGGCGCTGCCTTAGTCCGGCGCTTTTCGCTTGCCAAAGAGCGAATTTAGCAAATAAAGGGAGCGACCTTGGCTGCTTTTGTTTTCTCCGTCAGCGAGTTCCCCAGGAGCTTACACGCCGCCTAACTGCTCTCCTTGCTCTCATCTCGCAGTGCCTTGAGCTGCGATGAGAAGTCCTTGTTCACCCACTCCCAGTAGTTGAGCCAGTTCTGGCTGGAGCCGCCAGCAGCGGTCGCCGCTGCAGCAGGCGCGGCACCGGCCGTATTAGCGCTGCCGGTCGAACCCTTGAATTTGTCACCGAGCAGAAGCGTAACACGCAGGACGCTCTTGATGGCCTCGTTGTGCTTCTCGAGTTCCTGCTTGACGGCAGTGTCCTTCAGCTTTGTTGACAGGGTCGCACGGAAGGCGTCAGCCATGGCGTCGAGCCGACGGCTGGTCTCGTCGGGCGCGATGAAGACAAGCTTTGACACCATCAGGTTGCACAGCGCACGGATGTCGTTGTCGTCCCGCAGGCCAGCCACGATGCGATCGTAAAGGTCAATGATGCTGATGCGGGAGTAAGCGGTCTCCATGAGCGCGTACAGTGTTTCGTAGGCGGCCTGGCGCGAGTTAGCAGAGTTAGGTGGATTCACAGATCTGGGACTGAAGGTGCACGTACCTTGCGAACCTCAAGCCCATCATCTATCAGGTGCTTGAACGGGCCCATCTGGACTTCCCGGATGAGCTCCTTGTTAACAACCGACTCGTCCATGACGAATGGCATGAGCTCATTGAAGTGACCAAGGATGATCTCTGGCTTGTTGTGCGTAGCCGAGTTGAGTGTTGACAAGGCATGACGACGGATCTCAAGCTCTGGGTCTGACAGCATCGTCTTGAGCATATCGATGAGGAAGGTCTTGAGCATCGCGTCGAATGCCTCGTTCTCGTCCGGTAGGGTGTACCGGAGAGCTTGAACGGCAATCGCCCTCAGCGTCGAGGACTTGTCCTTTAGTAGAGCCTATAATATCGCATATCAGTACGAGCTGGATTAACGACCTCGGCAGTCTAGGACCTACATTCAGCTTCGGGAGGTAAGTAGAAGGATCGATAACCACCATCCGGCCGATACACTCGGCACAGACGGCCTTGTTGTCCTCGGCGCCCGCCGACGCGAGGAGCTGGTCCCAAATGGCAGTAGAATGCTGGCTAATGTCGGCAGAGGACAGCGCTGCTTGCTGGAGGATCTCCTTGATCGACTGTAGCAACAAATACTGGCTCTGTCCAGTGGTCTGCAGCGCTTTGAGAATGACCGGGAGATATTCCGGAATGTTCCCGGCACCGGCGCGGCCAAGCGCGACTGCAGCTGCCAGCGAGACCTTGTCGAAACCGGCGCGGAATTGCTCGAGGAAGGTGCTCGGGCCGAGGCCAAATTTGGGGCCAAGTCGTAGGCCGGCTTCACCCAGGACCGTGAGTGCAAGGCTGGTCCTAACCTGGTCGCCAGAGTTTGCCTTTGTCTCGCCAACAAAGCTATCCATGGTAACGCCGGCCGACTCGCCGCTTGCCACAAGAAGCGTACCGATGACCTTACCAACAACGGCCGGGTCGCCGGCGATGCCCACCTCCTTGAGCAGTGACTGCATCAAAGGCTTGCCGTATCCATTCTGCCCGATGCTCGTCACCAGAACTAGTAGCGAATCAAGGACAGTGCCGACGACAAGGTTCGGCACGAGACCGCAGACCGAAGTAGTGAGTTCCTTCGAGACCGTCACCTTGGGCTTCTCTTGAGTCAGATGGGCCAGCACGAGAAGACCCGGCGTTAGAAGCTGCGTGTCGTTGGCCGGGATGATGGAGATGATCGACGTTGCCAGGCTCTGCACAGTCGCATCGTCGAGGGTATCCTTAGTCGCTGGAGACAGAATCAGGTGCTTCAGCGCCACAATGCTCGACCCTCGCAGTGCGCGGTTTGCCTTTCTCAGTTGGGCAGCTAACTCTACGGCCACCTGCTGTATCCACTGCGGCTCAAATGGCACGCCCCCGGAGGAGAGAGCGGCAACGGTGTCAACAGCGCGCACCGCGGCAAGCCTTGTGGTTTCGTTCTTGAGACGGTCAAGTAGATGGCCGAGCGCAGCCGCACGTTTATCCTCAGGCAAGAGGCCAGCGCCGTCGGGGCCTGATGTGCGGGCAAGAAGCGTACCAAGCGCATGGATCGCCTTCTGGCGGACCTCTGCATCGGCGTCATTGGCGGTCGTCCGGTCCACAATAACATCATAGAGAGTAAATAAATCCGACTTGAACTTTTGAGCCGTCAGGCGCGACCGTGGTGGCGTGATGGTTTTGACCACCTCCTCTGCTGCCTGGACAGCCTCTCCTGAGATCTTGTAAAATCGGTCATGCACCGCGCTGACGACCGCGGTGACGAACTTAGGGATGTAAGGCTGCAACACCGAGGACGAATGGTGCTTGGCAATGTCACCAGTGAGTCGAAGGGCGACAATCTTCAGCGTACTGGCAGTAGCAGATGCTGTTCCTCCACCAACCGACAAGGAAGTCGAAGTGGATGTTGCACCAGAGGACTTGACAGCATCGATAATCGGGCCAGTGATGGCGTCAAAGTAGGCATCCAACCCGCCCCGCTGAACCACCACAATATCATCAAGAAGGTTGACGGCTGCCTGCTTGGTGGGAATAAGCTTGCCTTTGAGGAGCTTAGCAACGGCCTTGACGATGGAGTTGGTCAGCTGAGCAAGGTCTGCCCGAGGTCCAGTTACCGGGGTCTTCTCGAGTGTCGGGGAGGTCAGGCCAGTGCCCGATAGATCCGAAGAAGTCATAGATAGCGCGAGAGCGGAAGCACCACCTCCGCTGCTCTGACGCCGTCGCTTTCTGCTCTGGGGCATCTGGTTGATGTACTCGTTCTGTGAGTTGTCGACCGAAAATTCGGGGATAATTCCTTCTCCAGTCTTGCGAACCAAGAGAGAGAGGGACGCAAGCACCTCGAGCCGGACGTTCTCCTCGCGTTCCTCAAATCGCTTCACAAGAGCCGGGGCGACATCGCGGTAGAGAACGCCGCTCTCTAGGAGGTCGCCGCTGCTCCGGGTCGAAATGATAGTGTAGAGAGCCTTGGCGGCACAGCGCCTGACTTTCCAGCTGGCATCGTCATCGTCATCGAAGCCCGCGTCTGCCTCGAATTCGTCATCGTCTTCGAAAGCATCCTCCTCTTCTTCTTCGTCCTCATCCATCTCCTCATCTTCGTCCATCGCATAGTTGGGGTCGAACTTGAGATAGCGCAAGCTGGAGTCAATGGAATCGTCCGTGAAAGGCTTCATCTCGGTCGGGCAGGACGACAAGAAGGCTTCTAGTGTCACCAAGGCTGCCTCGCGAACTTCGTTGAATTCAAGTCCGGAGTCACCTCCGCCTTCGTTGATCTCCTCGAGCTGTTCCTGTAGTTCGTCCTCATCCAGTGCCTTGAAGACGAAAGGAACTAAACTGGGCAGGTGCGGGCCGATCCGGAGCGGGATGGACCGGGCCATTGATCCCAAGATAGTGATGTAAAGACGTCGGGTGACCGGGGCGAGTTTGGGAGCACCGAGAACGGTAGAAGCTCGCGTTAGGAAGGCAATAAGCTGGTCTTCGGGGAGGTAGTGTGCCAGCATAGAAATGGCGACGACTGCGCGCTTTTTGACCACCGAGCTTCCCTTATCTTCATCCAAGATCGACACGACAGAGTGCTGCAGCATCTCGACCTCGACCGGCTGGAGTAGGATGCCGAAGCAGCGCACAATTTCAATCAAGAGATCGACCGCCTCCGGAATCAGCTCGTCGCCGTCGAGGAAGCCAGATTCGGACTTGCCACTCCTGGATCCCCCACGCCCGACGAATCGGGGAATCAGCACACGGCTGATGGCCTGATACGACTCCTGCACATCCCTCTGATACTGAAGGCCGGCGATGGCCCGAGGGAGGTTCTCGACCACAGCGCGCAGGGCCAGAAAGGGTACTGCGATGTCGACCGAGTTCTGTAGCTTCAGAGTAGAAATCTTCTCCAGCATCGGACCAATGACGGTATAGTTGACCTTCTTGACAAGCGGGCCCAGGCTGTGACTAGTGAGATATTGCACGGTGCCGTCCAGGTAGGATAGTTTCTTACCACTTGATGGCCTGGTTCTGCACCTCGCCGTTTTGGTCATCTAGGGCCTTAACCACGTGGTCGGCCGTGCGGGATGCGGTATTGTAATCGTGCTGGAGCAGATCCGGCTTGCCGATGTTGAGGACTGTGGACAGGTCGCTAAGGGCCATGAATCGGAAGTCGGGGTCGGCATCGTTGACCTTCTGCAGCAGCGCGCTGATGGTGGCGACGGTCGGGTTGGCGGGGATTGTCGTTGCCATCGTGATGCTGTCGCGCTCCGGAGCGCCGAGATTGTACGTGCTCCGTAGATGGGCTTATCGACCGAGATTCTGGAATGTGCTTCCAAGGTCAGCCACGAGAGTGTCGTGTGGGCACCAGTGGGGGGAGATGGGCGATGGTTGGTCAGGTCACAAAGTGCAGGTTGGGGGTAAGGGGCCGGACCTTGATGGGGGTCTTCTTCGGGAGAGAAGTTGTGTCTTGCTGGCGAGGAGTCTATCAGAGCTTCTCGCCACGTTCCCTGCCAGAGAGATTTTGGTTGTGTCGAGAAGGAAAGATCCGAGCTCCGGTGCTGTTATTACCTAGCAGGCAGAAACCGGGGAAGGTCGAGAGCTGGTGAGCGATATGGTGGGGTTGTGAATCGCTGAGGCTTGACCCCGCGCTTAGCCACAGCCCACAGGGCAGGGAGCTTGGGCCACTGCTTTCTCATCTTCTCATCAACCGGGGCGCGAAAACGCGGAATAGTGAGAAGTGGGGCTGCTACCTGGTATATCCTATGTCCGGGCCACTGCAGCCACTCTCACGTCGGAGCTCTCTTCCCTGTCGTGATCCCCAAGGTAGGTAGGTACCTACCTACTATACCTTAGGTACCGGGCTTGGATAGAGCTCAGGAATAAGTGCCGCATCTTGACAGCCACTATGTTTGGACATTTCGAATTAGCAGATACGCACATACTTTTGTAGGGAAAGGTGCGGATGTCTATGTATTTCTATGTCTTCGTCGCTCCTATCCACATATTTCTACCTCGGAATCCTGACTTATTCTACATTGTGCTCCCTGTGTTCCGCCCCTCAATTCGAATACTATAAGTTAGCCATTGTCCAAACACTACCGACACAGGAAGCCCCCCTCCTAACAGTAGCCTATGCACACAGTACTAGGCGTCCTTTCTCCCCTTGCAAGCCCCTGCGATATGCCACCTCGTGCTTCTTTTCACCAATGCTGCGACAATGCGGCAGGTCGGGGAGGCTGGAAGCAGGGTTGGATCATTGACGCACGCCGTTTCGACGGGCATAAAACCCCTGTGAAGCTATTACCTAAATCTCGACAGCAATTACGTGCCGTGTTCGTAGTCTGGTTGATGTATGCAGCAGCCCAGCCACCAAAAATCCGGATCGGACGCCGCGAGCCGCCCGGTTTTGTCGACCAACCACGTCAACATCCTCTCTTAAGAGACCCTCGGCCGCAGACATATCGCCTATCTATCCTTAAATCTCTCTCCATTCGTGCTTCGTGACTACGAGCCAGTGCCTCAATTTTCCCGGTCGGTTTGTCCCGTCAAGGGCAAGAGAACTACCCCCGTAGCCAAAGCACCAATCTACAGGAACCAGGATGATGATGTCACCGATGAGAGCTCCAGCGCTGCGCTCCGCAGTGAGGACAGCAACCAAACAGCCCTTCCGGGTTCTTCTACGCCGCCAGGCAACCAGGCGTGCTTACTCGAGCGGACAAGGCCATTCGACAAAATCTAGCGATCTCCCATGGTAGGCAGCCTTTCCGCCCGCCGCGGGTATCTTGGGCATGCAAGCAACAATCGCGCCGCGCGGGGCTTGCTAACTTCGAACTAGGGCTCTCGGTGCAGTTGGGGTGTCAGTTCCAGGATTCATATATCTTTGGTCTAATGCTCCCTCCAAGTCCGCCCACGGCACGGGGCACGGCGCTACCCATGCCAAGGAAGAGGAGCACGAAGAGCCTGCCCAGGAAAAGACGGAGGAGCAGGTTGAAGAGGCAGGAGGAGAGAACTCCAAGAGTGAACCCGAAGAGAAACCCGAACCGGAGTCCAAGCAGGGCTCAGAGGATCAGGGCAAGAAGGACGAGTCTTCGAAGGAGCAGCAGAGTGGAACGAACGACTCGAAGGAGGCACAGTCGGACAGTGATAGCGGCGGCGAGGATGAAGCCCCTCCGACTCCAGATAGCTCAGATGATGAGAGCGACTCGAAGGGTAAAGAAGGCGAGCAAAAAAAAGACGAGGGTTCAGATAGCAAGGTGACATCCCCTCACCCTAACGAATGCATTCGACACTCGACACTAACTCATCCGCAGAAAACTAAGAAGTCTAAGTGATCTCGCCAAGTAATACTCCATTTGTTGTTTACGACGATACGTGGCGCGCAAGAAATTAATAGGTAGCTCTGGACTCTCTCCCATAGTTCGGCAATACGAAGGAATTTGCAAAATGTCATCCTTCCAGCCCCTGTTATGCCTCCTGGCCGCTTGGCCGTTCAGGTCTCGATTTAGGGAAAGAAGGCAGTACGCCTGCACCCCAAAATTTCAGTCTTGCGGACGGCAGGAAAGTCACCTGAACAGATTCTTGAGAGAGTTGTTTGGGAAGCCACTATCCTCCTGGCCACCAGTCGCGTACTACACGCTTGATGGAAGGAGCGGCCACTAAAGGCTATCATTAAAACCCAACAAGGAGTTCTCTCCGGGTAGCATCACCCAGAACATATCTTTCACTTACTTGCCGCCTCGTATCCTGCGCTGCTAGCATTGTCTATCTTGGAGGATCTCAAGGGGAGTCGGCCGGTATCTCCGCTCCTTCATGCCATGGCTCAGTCAACGACACAGGCACCGCCAAACAACGGTTGGAAGATATCCCTCGCAAACTCAGGCGAAGAAGGAGATTGCCCAAGGGCTTGCTTCCTCGGCTGCGATCAGTTCGGCCGCACACGATACCGATTGTCCAGAGTTGACCGCCATCGAGATGCGCTAGACCTCTCGGACTACCAAGGCTGCAATACAGGCTGCTAGGATTAGTTCTTTCTTTGCTGCGCCGGCCTTGGTACGTCCATTTTGGTCGAATTTTCGTTGTTATTTGCTCTGGGGAGCTAACAGGGGAACCCTCCACCATGTTAGGCTTTGGCAGCGGCGTCTATACTGCCAAGCAGACGCGACGAGTCCGAGAGACGTACGATATACCCGGGACCTACAGTGACGATGTGGTCAAAGGGATATTTTGTCTACCCTGCTCCCAGATCCGCAACGAACTCGAGGTCCGTACCCGCGAAGCCGAGAAACAAGGTCGCGAATCGGGCTATCTGGAGCCTCCCGTGCCCTTAGGGGAGACGTACCGGCCGATGGATGCTATGACAGGAGAAGATCCGTACGAATCACAGCCGCCCATGAGAGTGGTCTCTCCGACACCTACTGACAGCAATATTACGGGACAAACCTTGCCAGAAAATCGAATGGGGTTCCCTCGGATGACTCCTGTGTACCCCAATGGCATGAGGCCCGACAGCGGAGGCCTACAGAGCATTCGCCAACCCGTCGGCCCTGATGCCTCCGACCGCAGAGGAAAGATGTTGACTCCTATTCTAGAGGGTGGAGAGGATGTTGAGCGGTCGAGATATGGAGAGAACACCCCGTTAGCAGGTAATATTCCGCGCATTCTCGAGTGGCTACTTGCCTTGGCTCCAAACCCGGACCCCCAGGCCACTATCAAGCATCTTGTTCTGATACCTGGCCCAGGTGCTCCGCCCACATTCGTTCCTCACGAGCCGCTGCCGTTATTCGAGCATCAAGCTCCACGGACCAAGTCCCCGAACCTCGCCTCACTGGCGCCGCCCAAGCTAGGGGCCAGTGATAGTGCTTCAGCGGCGCTTCCCCACTCTCATGACAGCCGTGAAAACCCCACCGAGTCCTATAGACCTGTGCTGGTCATCAAGCCGGTTCGACACCACGATCTAGAGTCACATCCGAAAACACCCATTCAAGGGTTGGTGCCAGCGCGGGAACATAGCATTAGTGACGATGCTCCAGTCGCCATCCCCGAAGCTGTGGAAACTCGGGCTCATGAGATCGATGTACATGACGTGATCCACGTCTCCAAGGCTACACCAACTCGAGAACACAGAATATCAGCGGATGACATTTTGGAAGTGACGGTACAGCCGCGGCAGCATACCACGAGTCCCGACTCCCCAGTGGCGGAGAACAAGACGCCAGAACAAGGCCGTGGTCTGGAAACACATGATACGGCTCACACCCCACACATCACTGCCACCGAGGGTCACGACATCAAGCATGACATTCAAGTTCCTGATCCGAGAGCCAAAGAGCAGGTCCGCCAGCACAGCCTCTCAAACGATCGACGCGTTCCACTTCCGGGCTTACTTGCACCCCAAAGCCACACAGTCCACTCAGATGATCGCGTCCCAACTCCCGAGGTCTTCCGATTCAAGGGCGAACACGACATCACTAAGGACGTCCTAGTACAGAGCTCAGATCTGCTACCTACAGTCGCACATGACATCGCCGTTGATGAGCGCACGGTGAGCTCGCCGGAGCCCGCCTCGGAGGAGCACGATTTGCATGCCGATGAGCGGACGAAGACCGCCGCCGTGTTGCCGCCGAACGAGCATCCTATACATGCAGATGCGGCAGTGCCAGAACTTCCTCGATCGCCACAGCAACATGGGATTGCCGCCGATCAGAAAGTTGTGGAGCTGAGCTCACAACCGCCAGGGGTACATCCACTCGGGCGAGATCAGACGGTAGCGGAACGTGCGAACCAGTTGCTGGACGATTTCTTTGGATCCAGTGGCAAGGGAGGGAATTGATGCAAGGGGACGTACTAGGGCATGCCGATGATGGTGCATGGCCTAGAATGCAAGGGATAGTAGACACAGCAGAATGCAAGCTCCGCTTCGGGGACTACCAATCGGCATTCCTTGACTCTTGAGGTTTACAGTTCTTACGTAGAGTATAAGCTACTCGATAACCTATAGTCCATGCCTCTAATCATACGACGTTACACTTCGCGGAGATAGTTCACCCAAGGCGATGCCGTGTATGCTGTTTTTGTCATGGTGCCGGTACCGGAACATGGTTGTGTTGCTCGTAGCCCCAACAGATTTGTGGCATTAAAGAACAGATGCGTGTCCACGAAGACAGCCGGGACCCGGTCTCGACATAGAAAGAGCCGATTGTATTACTTATTCCAAGTCTAGAGGTGAAGGCGAAATCCTTTGGCAGTCCCCCGACGCAAATGCAATTCCACGTCTAGACAAGCACATCTCTAGAAAAAACTCCCAAGCCAGCCCGGTTGACGGTATGTACAGAGCGATAATCCGGGGTAATTCGCCTGTCCCTCTCCTCCAGGTTGAACTGTTGCATATGGAAGGGGCCCGGGAGGAACCCCAATTCAATCCCATTCCTCTCCTAGACGCCATCGTGGGTGGCTAGCCGGCGGTCGGCGCGGCGCGGGGGAGCGTGGACGGTCTAGGCTGCTTCTTTCGTCCGGCTTGAGGGTGCCGAACAAAAAGAAACGGCCCAATACACTGCCACGGGCTCTCGGGCGCTCTTTATTCGTCTTTCTCCGCCTCGGCTTCCGTGAAAGCCTTGTACGTCACTTCGTCCATCAGGGCCTCAAGCTCCTTCTCAATGTCCTGCTCCAGATCCACTTTGGCAATCCAGCCACCGCCGGCCGAGTCGTCCTCGGGGACCTGGTTGATAGTGCCGGGCTTCTCCTCCAGCGTCAGGTTGACGTGGGTGACCTTGCAGGTGACGGGGGCGTTGATGTCGGCCGCGCTCTTGACCGACTCGACGGCGCCAATGGCGTCGCCGGCAGCCACCTCCTTTCCTGTCTCGGGCAGCTCGACGTACACGACGTCTCCGAGGGCCTCGGCGGCGTACTCGCTGATGCCGATCACGCCGGTCTTCTTATCGGCCGACACGTCGATCCACTCGTGATCCTTGGTGTACTTACGGATAGGGTCTGCAAGGGACGAGCTCGAGTCAGCGAGGGCTAGACGCAGTAGAAGCAGCGGTGACATGTGCAATTGACACGCTGGAGCGGGGTGACATCAGGGGGGAATAGAGCAGGAGGGGGGTGCTCACTGATGGTGGTGGCAGAGAAGGCACGGACGGCGGTGAACCGGACAGCAGCCGGGAGAGGGCGCGCGGCCGGGGCGGCCTTGGTGAGGGCCGAGACGAACGACGGGCGAGCCGCCTTCATGAAACGTCCAACGGTAGCCATTGCGATGGAATAGTCGAGCCTGAAGTTGTCGCGAAAGCTGCCTGTGCTCGTGGGCGGGAGATAGTTCGATGACGAGGGAAACTGGTCAGACCAATCGGCTGGCTGATTCGGCTAGAGCTCTCGGTCGAAGGAGAAAAAAAAATAAGGAACTTACGTAAGGGGCTTTCGCCCGCTGCTGGCCGCTCCACGGCACACAAAGCGTCTACCCCGCAGCCCAAGAGGGGCAGTGAGTTCCGCTAGGGGACTGCAGACTGCCTCTGAGCGCGGGCAGCATCTAGGCACTTTACCTTTTACAGGTCCTTACAGCACACTACCACCCGCAAATCTCCGGCCCTGGAACAAGTTCTGCCGTGGACCCTCCCGGGCGAATGGCACACGCAGGTGGCGCTCTGAAAGTGTTAGAGATGGTTGAAACTGTATGATTGCAAAATCTAATATCCATAGACTTGTCTACTCCAAGCAAGCTCGATTTCAACAGTGTCGGGTATCTAGTTGCCCCTTGATTCTAAGACAAGAAAAGACGGCACGTAATGACATATTAGATCGACTACTGCCGCTCCGATACCGACCTGCACGGTGCACCTCCAGATTGTTCGGACTAGCGAGACATGTGAATTTGCATTGCATGGATGCATGATCGGCCTAAATAAGTTGAATGGCAGCTTCGACCTACAAAGACCGCATGCATTGCAGATTGCAGATTAGTTATGTTGCAGACCATGGTTTCGTGTGCTGTTCATGTATTCGGAAACCCCTTCAGTGGACCGATTCTAGTCCAGAGGCGACGGCGCCCTCCAACACGGGCGAGAGAGCCTATATCCAGCCTAGAGGTTGTCAGTGAGCAAACGCGAAGGAAACCATATGCACCCTACCTATTAAGGGGCTGAGGAGAGGGTGTGCCACAGGGCAAACAGGGCACTACGAGAAAAGAAAGCCGGCGTTCGGGGTCGGTTGCCTAGTAGCTATCGAACTTCGGAATGCCGTGCGGCTTACGCCCTACTTTATTGATAAACACCCCTCACCATTGCTTCTTTGCTCTTAGTGGGTACTTAAGGTAGCGCGTTGTGATGCTTCTGAATAGCATGCAGTTGGCCACAAGTCGCCGTGCGAGGACCCATTGTAAAGGATTCAGGCTATAAGGTGTCACAAGATGGCGCTGGCTCGGGGACTCTGCACCCTCTGGGCTTGCTTAGCCCCTGCCCCTCGCCGCCCCGTTATCTGTTCATGTCCCAAGCCCCCCTCCCACCAACGGCGCAGTGCACACGTTAGTTCTGTTGTCAGCACAAAGCCCCCGAGGCCGAGGGATCGCAATCTTTCTAGTCTGCAGAGCTGAGCCTAGAGGCTTGCAGGAGTGGGGGAAACATCCGGTTATGTCAGCTCTCTCCGTTGTTGTCTTCCGCATGAAACATGCCGCCATATAGACTCGTGGCCCAATCAGCTGGCGGGAGGGGCAGCCCCGCGTCACCCCCCTGAAAACACGACGTCGGGAATCTGGAAATTTGATAGCAAGGCTTGATATTGGCAAGCGATGCCGCCGAGGAGACCTGCCATAGGCTCTCCTGGCCAAGGCACGAGCATGTAAATAGCAGGATTCATCACCCCCTCTCTCCTTCTCGCGAATGTTGACAGTTGCATTCTCACTAGCTTCATTGTGGTCTGCCCGTCGCCTCGTTTTTTTTTCTCCTGTATTTTTGTGGTGGGTTGGAACAAACAGTCCTGCATGCTCTCATCTTTGGGCTCGCTCTTTATCTCGTGCACGCTCGTGCGTCAGGTCGCGTCGCGTCTTTTTCGTGTTTCCAGCTCCAGCTCTCCTGCAGCCCATAATCAAGCGGGAGCCAGCCGAGCTCCAGGTTAGGCGCAGATCCAGGCCGGGCTCCGTGTCGGTGCTGAGCTTTGGCGCTGCAGAGAAGCCTCATTGGCCTTGTATCTGCCGTAAGCGCCAGAAAAAGGCCGCATCTTCGCCCTTTCGGGGTGCGCGTGGAACGCCGGGACGACGCTTGTGAAGGTGCCTCCTCCCCGCTCGCGCACTGTTACGTGCCTGTCTCTGGCGTGCTCCATTTCGAGAAGCCGCGGTCACGCTTTACACCACCACTTTCTCCACCAACACTCCCCCCCCCCCTGGCCCACCCCGTCCACGAGCATTGAATCAATTCACCAAAACGGCATGGGAGCCATGAAATAGCTACGGTTACTCATCAAACTGGTGCCGTATCGCTTTTCCAGCACTCTCTCCTTCCTTTTCCCACTTCTGCCTCTTTTCAGGCCTAGGACTGTCTAATCATCCCTTTTGTGTGGCGCACGGCCTGTTTTTTTTCTTTGTCCTTCTGGAAGCCGGCCGACGACCCCTCTGGCATCGAAGCCGGACTCGCTGATCGTCAGCCCCCGGCCACTCTAGAGCGTGCAGGTCTGCGAGACAGTGACGCAGCGCAAATTCCGACCGCCTTTGGTTCCTGGCCGATCACCACTGATAGCAACTATCTCCTCACGAGGCCATCGTCGGCCCCCAGCAACCGGTGGAGTGCGCCTGAGGCTTGGCCGACCTGCCTCGAGTCCTTCCTTTCTCCGCCGTCGCTCCTTCGATCCGGCCCTGCAGCACGCCGCCCGACTCAGTTGCGGCTGTTTGCCCATCTGCCCCTCGTCGATCCCTAGCCGGATCTCAACCCTGCCCCTCCGACCCTATCCTTCGAGACCGAGAGACTTGCGATCCTCTCGGTCAACCCTCCTCATCCTGGATTCCTCAACCCTCTCGGCGGGCTCCCCGGCCCAGTTTCACGACGCCGTGGACAGGATGGAGCAAGATCAAATGCCCCTCGAGGCCCACGATGACACCCTCGGCGGCATCGAGGGCTCCCCCCACATCGGCCAGAACAATGGCTTTCAGGAGCGCCGCCACGGCCAGTCCCAGTCCCTCGACCAGGGCTTGACCAACTCCCCACGATCCCATCACCACCCCGACGGAATGGACATGGATCCCAACTCCCGTTATACCACCCCTCCAATCCCGCAGTCCTCCGCCATGTCGATATCGCGCCCGCCTTCCGGCCTCTCCGGGCAGGGAGGCTACGGTGCGGACCATGCCAGCCGGGCAGGAAGCAACGGCGCCAGCGAGGGCCAGAACAACGGGCGCAACCACGTGGTGATCAAGGTCGGCATGGTGGGCGACGCACAGATTGGCAAGACGAGTCTCATGGTCAAGTACGTCGAGGGCAGCTGGGATGAAGACTACATCCAAACACTAGGAGTCAACTTCATGGAGAAAACGATCAGCATACGCAACACCGAGATCACGTTCAGTATCTGGGACTTGGGTGGCCAGCGTGAGTTCGTAAACATGCTGCCGCTCGTATGCAATGATGCTGTTGCCATTCTCTTCATGTTTGATCTCACGCGAAAGAGCACCCTCAACAGCATCAAGGAATGGTACCGACAAGGCAGGGGATTCAACAAGACGGCGATTCCTATCTTGGTAGGAACCAAGTACGACCACTTCGTCAACTTTCCCCGGGAGGACCAGGAAGAGATCTCGAACCAGGTAAGGCGACTTAGCCATCTCAACCACTCTCTCGCTAACAGCTCTAGGCTCGGCGGTTTGCAAAGGCAATGCGTGCGGCTCTAATTTTCAGCAGCACGAGCCATAGCATTAATGTCCAGAAGGCACGTGTATATTCGAGCGACCGAGTTGATGACCAGTGTGCTAACCTTGGCTATAGATCTTCAAGATTGTCCTCTCAAAGGCCTTCGATCTCAAGTGCACAATCCCAGAAATCGAAAATGTCGGCGAACCTTTGCTCCTTTACCAATCATGCTAATCCAACCACCGCCTCTCTGCTCTTTCACCACCGAGCTGCGCTTCTCATCTCCTCACGCTTAGGATAGCTGATAGCTATTCTAGCCCTCCGATTCGGAAGGGATGGATGTTGACGCCAGAATAAAGCACCAAATACCGAGGGCGTTGAGCCTGGAAGGCGGTAGGACGGGGGAGTGCTTGTGCTGCCACCGGGCATCATAAGCGTGACTTCCCTTCCCGCTTTTCTTCTCAGCTCTTAGGGGACAGGACAAGTTCCTTTCCCCCCTCAGCAACAACACACACTCAACTCACACTTTCCTTTGTCCAAGTACCAAAGCCAAATACCTTGCAAGAAGGCAAGGAACTGAATCATGACCCCTTAAGTGTTCCCGCATTGCATTTAATGCTATTATACCGAAGCGAGGAAGGAGTGGAAAGGGAAGGGAAAGTTGCTGCATTTGAGGGAACACATTTCTTTCCCGGTGTCACCTAGGGACGGAAAGGGAACATTTACCGGAAAAGAAGCGGCAAAAGGTTGCCTGCTGCTTTTTTTCCACCACGTTTAGGCGCGGAGTGAGCTACCTCGTAAGAAGGGGGAAAGGGCAAGCAGTTGTACTGGTTGCCCAGTGTCGTTTACTCTCTGTCTGTAAATTGACATCAAAATGCCCGATGGGGAAATCCCATTTTCGCCTGTGCTCTACTGCCTGACAACTGTGACATACCTTCTGCTACTTCTGTACCCCACTAGTATGCCCCATTCACAGTGTATGCATACATAGACAGCATCACACTTGGGCATACAACGGGGGCCGGTACGAAGCTTCTCGACGGGGTTCCATGTGAGGAGCAAATAGCTTATGGACGACCTAGATCAACTTGTCCCATCGACCGGGGTAGCAAAATAGGTAATTACAGCCCGAAATGGCATCGCGGTCGATCACTTAGATCTCGAACTTGCCGCCCAAGGGGGCGGGGTGGTTCGGAGCCGTACGAAACGCGTGGACGTTGTCCTGCTGTCTCTTCTCCACGATCTGCGAGACGTTTCACCGTAGCACCGGCGCCGGATCAAAGGACTTCATAGCGCGTACATCACAGTCTTGATCCCTCGATCCCCGGACCGCCCAGATTCGCCCGGCGTTACCTCTGCTCTCTCCCTCGGCCTCGCTTCCAAGGGTGGGCATCGTCCATGTTCAACAGTGACCAGGTTCCACATGATATCCGTGATACGCCACGGCTGCCGTGGACTTCTCCGAATCAGAGGACCCCGGGTAACACTTTGGATGGCGGCGAGCATATTGGCTCATCGGCGATATACCCGGGGAGTTACTTCGATGTCTTCGTCAACAACCCTCATCGAATTATCCCTTGCTAGCGAGTGATGCTGTAGTCGCTCTATCGACTGGCTATGATTGGCCTCGAGAGCACAACGACGTGGCTCGAGTCCATTCTCTTGTGCGTTGGCGAGAACGCGGCTTACAACTTAGACTTCGTCGTGACAACTACCAATGGTGCGGTAGGCAACATCTCTGTCACGAAAGAGATCCGACCACTAACCTAGATAAGTCGTTAAAGTATAAGAATGCCGACGGTCTCGGAGACTCTCCCAGTTAATCGCCATCTTCAGTTCAGTTCCCAAGGCGACGAAGCCTTGAACTGCACCCAATCCATCTCGTTATAGCTCTCCTAGACCGCTCACCTCCTCTGCCACCATGAAGCATCGTCTTCTCATTCTGTCCGCGGCACTGCGCGTCATTGCTGCTCAAAGCACCGTGACAGTCACAGCCAGCGCAGTAGCAGCTAACCCACCCCCATTGGGCTCTCCGGTTGCCAGCGTTCCTATTGTCGCCTCCGCCACTGCCCCTGCGGCTCCTCCTGCCGCCACCGGCGGATCAAGCAGTTCAGCGGCGGTTTGTGGCCAGGGCTACACATACTGCGGATATATTCTTCGCGATCATCAGAGTGCGTATAAGCGCTGACCGGTTCATTCACTTTCTCCCTCAACCCCAGCTCCGCCCCGCTGCATCTAGTCTTTTACCTCAATGGATGTTGCCCTAGATTCCACCGCTGATTGCCTCGACCCAGACTATCCACAAGATGATATCGTCAAGGCTTACTGCTCTGGAGAAAAGGACAACTGCGCCAGCGGAAAGACGAAGACGGATCCCTTCCAAGCCCTTTACGTTTGCCTTCCTAATAATGCATCGCCTTCCCCACAGCATGAGGTCAGGAATCGTTTGGCACGCCTCCTTGGCCACCGCCAGGTCCTTGCGGCAACGGCGAACCCGGCTGCACCCACCGGCGCCACCACAGGCAACAAGATCGAGCTGTTGTGTGCGTGTGGGGGCAAGTGTCTAAATCCGGACCAGGACCACATTGGTCGGTGTGATAGCCCTTGCTCGTGAGGTGTCGTCATGCCGTAAGAGGCAGAGCACAAGGAAGGGAGGTTGCTGCGGTTGACAACGCGTCGAGTAGGACGGGGCTGTCACCGACTCCTGAGAGGGATACGAGATTGGTACTTTTCTTCTGGACTTTCCCTAAAGAAATTTATGTTAAAATGGTTACCAGTACTTCTTCAAGAGGTTCGGAGAGTACTGGAGGGGTGTTTGCGCGAACTTGTGACCTCGTCACTCCTTGAGGAGCATCAATACCCCTAGCTGTAGAGATGCCTCGGCTAGACCCGAACTTACTATCATAGTATCTTCAGCGTTTCCTTCTATTTTTTTTCCTTGTCCGGTGCCTGCCACTCTGTTGTTGCTGCCTATTGCTCGTACCCGTGTGCGGGTAGCATGGCCTTTTTCGCTGAGCGAAGAACGCGACTAGCGAGCTGCTCATGGCTAGCATATGGTGCAGTTCTACTTGCAAGGTCTTGCCCGACCAGGCAGACTCTACTTGTACGTGGCATGCCTGTTTGGCGGTTGCACGCAACAGGCCTTCCTTAGGGAGAATGGCTACGAGTGAGTGTCTTGTCGCTGTTCCTCAAATTTACAACCATGGAAAGCTTGTCTGTTTCCTGTGGAAGAGAGAAGTATGCGGTGTTGTAGGCGCGAAATTAACTTGTTCGTTGCATGTAGAGCCCCTGACGTGGACCGTGGCAGGCGAGTGCTCCTTAGTCAGGGGCCAATGTGAATAAGATGCTAATATACTTCGGAAATAGGAGCTGGAGTGCAACTACATGGGCCTCTCCGGTTACAGAAAAAAAGAGCTAGCTATGCGAGGGCTATATTATTTCTCATTTTTCTTCATTGCAAGTTTAAAGGAAGAATTCTCGTGACTTTGTTTATTCTCTATCAGAGACCTACCTATTCTATACAGAGTAACTAAGTAATTAAGTGTCTGAGTGTAGGATAGCCTTCCAGGAAGCGGCTCTGTAATAAGCGAGTCTTCGCTACAAGATGGCATAGAATCGATACATAATAGTATTGGCTTGATAGAAGCAGGTTAAGTGTTAAAAAGTGGTATAATGCTAACAGACATTTCTATGTCACTTTAAACCCCAACCCTAGGACCCAAGGACTAAACGTTAGGACTTGAACTCGTAGATACTGCACTGCTGCCTGGGGGGTGGAACGCTCGGGCCAACTCACACCCTTTCGCCACTCAGGGCTCTTCTCCAGGCACCCTCCCCTGCCAGAGTCTGCCCATTGCCCACTCTCGTTCCCACTTTCTCGCATTCCCACTTTCCCGCCTTTCTCGTCTTTCTTTACTTTTGCGCATCTGAGCATTGCTTCTCGCCCGTGCACCTACCATTCCCCAACTCCCAAGTAATTCGCGTCTGCGAACTAGCGCAAGTCATTGACCATTTCTCCATTACCGCACAACGGCGCAAACCATCCATCCGAGGGAATTTGTGACCAGCCATTCCAACGCCCAAGCAATCGGTCATTCATCCTACACAAAGAAAAACAAGACAGAAAGAAAGGCATTCGCCAACATAACTGCGTTCAAGTCTTGGACCTCGACAGCGACATCGTGGAGCGGCCTCCGGGGTCCACTGTAGAAGACTCTCTAATGTGCCGGAGTGCAGCATCACCTAGATGAGTCAGCAATGCTGAGTCATCTTACACCACTTGTTGGCCAATCAGACCAGCAGGTCCGACGACACGACTTCACTGGGAAGAGAACATACGCTGTGAATCCAGCTTAACCGTTTGTTTGACGTACTTGTCTTTTTGACGGCAAGCCCTACAGGCGCAAATTGGGCCATCAAGAGGCTCGAGATCCGGCGTCGGCAGCCTTTGGAACCTTGGTGTTGGCGGTGGAGCGACCACGTTGCTGTTCGTCGGGGCAGCGGCAGAGCTGGAGATGACTGTCGGCCGACGAGGTGATCTGGACGGCTCTTTGGAGCCGATTCGATCGCTTTTTGTGCTGTAAGTCATAAGAGATGGCGATGGCAAATCGTATCTCTCGTCTCCCCATTTCTGTGAAGGGTATGCTGTGGCGGACGACCAGGCAGGCGGATTGGGAACGCGGAAGACCGGGCGTCCTTCATGTTCGCGACCGCGCGTGCCCCTGAAAGAAGCACGCGCACGATCTTCTGAAATGTTGCTGAAATCCCGAGAAGCGAGTCTGTCTCCAATCTGCCATCGTGGCTGGGCCAGCCAGATCACGTCACGCTGGTACTCCATTGCGACGGCAGCGACGTGCGATGACCACGATATCTGGACAGCGTCATGAGCACTTTCACATGGCGACTAGTCGCACGATTGTAGCGACAGTCAGTCCCTTACGCACCTAGGGCGCTGAGCACTCAGCAGTCTGAGTGGTGGGGAGCCGATCGGAGCAGGGTGTGTTGGAAGGCTTCTACTAGCTGATCGAGCCTGCTAGTGACGAGTGTCGCTGGCCTGGAGACTATCAAAGAGTCTTATGGTATTTTATAGGATAACCAAGGTGTGTAGTAGATGGAGGAGAGAGGTTGAGAAATTGGAGGGTGCCGGGGGGATGCGGGCTTTATACCGCTGGGCTTGGACAACCACCTTCCCCGCACCGACCAATCAGCGTTTAGAGTCTCCCTCTCATTCCCAAGGCGAACCAGCACATATCACCCCCCTCCGCGCCACGTTTTATCCACCCTCGACTGCATGAGAATCCATTGCACACGGCTCGGTCTGGAAGTCATCCTGAGCAGCCAGCACCTTGGCCACTCCTCGCAGCCCTGCCTAACCGGCGAGCTTCCCTTTCCTACCTGTTACCCTCTCTCCTATACATTCACCATGCACCTTGGCTGTCGCTCGATAGCTTGCGTTTCTTCTTACACCTACCTCACCCTGTTTCTATCTCCTCTTCCCAGTGCCCATGCACTCCAGCACGATTTGCCGTCCCCATCTCTCGTGACTTACCTGGTCACGTATATCACGATGGCCGACAGGCCATGGCTCTCTTACAGAAGGTCAACCTCCAAAGGCCCTTTCCTTATGTCTCCAGCTCGTTCAGAAATAACATCCCGAGACTGCCACCAAGCTTTAGATTGTCCTAGGTTTGTTAGAAAACAGCACACTCTTAGGATGGCACCTCAGCACACCTAGTGGTGCGCATTCGAGCTCATCACTCCCACCAACATGCTGGTAAACATGCTGGTAGACAGACCTCTAGTCCCGTCGTAGGGTTAGGGTCTACTACCTGTGGAGAAGGCCGACGGATAGCCCCCAACCGTTACCAAACTGTCGTCTTCATCCCTGCTACTGCCAACACGCTACACGTGATCCCAAACATATTGCATGCGAAGCCCGTGGCAAGGCGACCACCCGCCTCTTTCGGCTCCCTTGTCATCTCACTGTGCCCCATTCCACCTCATCGCCCTCCATCCTGCCATTGTTCGCAACTCTGTTCCTAGCCTCAACTGCAAGGACTAGTCACTTCACATGGGCCGAACCAAGAGACACCCGGGATATTCCAATATTTGTTTGTCACGGAAGGTTACCAGTTGATCTGGGCGACTCGAAGCCGCGAAGCTAACCGGGCAAAAGCATAATACTAGAGTAGCTCTACTGTTATCTAGAAAGATTCTGGGTCATGGTGATGGATTCGTTATATCATATCCTAGAGTCGTCACTATATTAATGAAAGACGTTCTCTGATCCACTTCCTTAGCCAACCCACACTCCAGTACATGTATATCCTTTTAGAATTGTCTAGTAGAGTGCTGAAAGGAAAATTTCAGCTAAAAGGCGGAAGGCAGAGATAAAAACTTTGCAGACATTATTAACCGAATGCCTGCCGTTCACTCACCCCAACAAAGGCTCATCCTATAGAGAGCCTATATCTCGACTCTTCACCACTCCGTTTAAGCTCATTTGAGTTACTGGCAGCGCATAACGATCCGGCTCTGCGTAAACAATTCGTACCGAGCTTAGACTGACGGCCGTTTGGTGACATAGACAGGCCAGTTGTGGGGTACAGCCGTGAAATAGGCAGTCCATTCCCATTCCTTGGCAGGATTCACCTGCTTGATTGTGTAATCTCGTACGATGGTGGCCAATATTTTGGATAACTGGATCCTGGAAATGTGCTGGCCTGGGCAGGATGCATACCCGACACCCCACTGATAGCATCTGTTAGCTCTAGATATGGTAGGTTACAATGGCGAATTCCTACCGGGATAAAGTATTTTTCCTTGGCCGCTGCGTCGGCGCGGAACCAGCGGTCTGGGTTGAACTCACGAGCGTCGGGACCCCAGAGTTCCAGGGACGAGTGCACGACGGACGGGCTGACAGTCAAGGTGATACCCTCGGGGAAGAACTGGTCCCCAATGCTTACGCCCCCTTTGGGTGCGACCCGTGGTAAACCCACTGCGAGCCGAAGTTAGGATGAGGCGGAGAGGGAAAAAAACAAAAGCGAGGCATGCTGGAAGGACCAAGTGAAGCCTGAGTTCTTCAAAATCATTGGGACTTACTAGATACGGGACTGAACTTTCGAAGTCCTTCCTTGATGCAGGCTTGCAGATAAGGAAGCTGCAAAGCATCTTCGTAAGATATGACATCCCCTTCACACCTCCCCTCCTTACGCGCGGTCTCGATCTCGTGGACAATCTTTTGCCAACCACTGGGATGCCGTAGAAGGTGGTAGATGAAGCTCTGGAGGCCTGTGGAGACGGTGTCAGAACCAGCGCCTACATTCGCGGTCGCAAACGCTCTTAGACATCTCTCGTCGAATAGCCGGGACCGGTCCTGCTTCGCCTTCTCAAGTCCGCGGAACCAGTGGCTAGAGATATCCTGGCGCGCATCCGGATCCTTCTGTCTCTCCTCCAACGCGCGCATCGTCGTATCGAACAGATGTCCCAGAGGAAGCACGCCCAGCCAGGTGATCAGAGGGTTGGCGAAAATGTAGTGCAGAATTTGGAAGTATCCAACATAAGAAATGTACATCTCCATGGCAAGGTTCATGAAGATGGATCCGCGCACGTCCTGTCCCCGCTCAATGAAGCCAAAGGGCTTCGAGAAGAGAACCTCGCCGGTGATATCAAAGGCGACATAAGTGAAGAATTTGTCAAGGTCCATAGGCCTTTTTTCTATGGCGAACTTGTCCATCCAAGCCCACAGCTGCTTGATGTTCTTGTCCATGGCAGGCTCGCACTTGAGAATGTTGTGGAGAAGATAGCCAGTAGTAATGTATTTGGCACATTCGTTCTTATCCTTTGGGTCCAGCATGGAGAATGGTGTGTTGAATCGATAGTCGGGGAAGCGGGCAATCCGATACCAGTTTCCCTGCCGGGCATAAGTTCTCTAAGTTATCATAGAAATAAACAGGTCACTTGCCTTGGGTAGGGTAGCGATTAGGAGTGTCTTGACCCCGCTGGGATGGCTCACGCTGACCTCTTCAGGAGCGACTCTAACAAAGTGACCTACGGCGAGACTACGTCAGCAAGAACGTATCACTTTGGAAATCTAGCACGGAACCCCAGGCCATACCGTGCTTATCATGCTCACTAATGACACTAAGGTTTTGCTTTCCTTTCCATATCTGGCGGATGTGCCAAAACCGAGAGACAGACGCGAAGGCGGGACCAGGGATGTGGCTGATGGGGGAGAGGTATCGGCGCTTGAAGGCAGTAAGGCAGATTGTTGTGACAAAGAGCAATGCAACTTGGACCGCAACAAAAGATCCTGTCCATTGTGATATTCCCAGCCTCTCGGCTAGGAAGGTAAACTGAAGATTCAGCTGCTCCATAGGAGCGGCAGTGAGAACTCTTATTCAATTGCTCGATAACTAACGAGTGAATGAGAGCCTCCCCGACGCGATAAATCATGATATATATATATAGTGATACCGAGTAGTGGATTTCCCAGGAACCAAAAAAAAAACGGCATAGGATTTGGGGATGCACCCCCTCAAATCGAACCTCACTAGATGTTGCGGTTGCTGCCTCCTCATCTGTGCCGCCCATCCACTCAAACCACCCGGACACCTTATGCAATATGAGTTGTCCTAATGCAACAATGGCCATCCAACTTCTCCTAGAAGGGAGCGTGTACGGCAAAGATGATCGCCAAACGGGGGAAGGGGGGGCTCCATTTCGCAGCAATTGTTGCGACCCTGCCGCTCTTATTGGCGGCTGGCTAGGGTCTGGAGCGCCCCGCGGCGTTGCAGTCAATATTTACCAGACTACCGGGAAGTAGGCGGCTTGGGCCCTCGCGCTGAGTGGCTCGGCAAGCAGGCGACCCCTGTGGCCTGCTGGTGATACAGCCTGGAGACAGCGAACCAGAAAGAACCCCTCCCCCCATCACGGTGCACAGATACAATGCTTGCCGCCAATGGGGCCACGGCTGCAATCGAGGTGGGATAAGGGTGAAGATTGGCTTGGGGGCGCCACTCTCGCCCAAAGCGGCGCTCGCGGGGAAGCATGCAGCAAGTTACGGTTGGACTGATGGACTACATACTTGCAGCCTTGTGGGCTGTATATAATGTCTTGGCACAGCTCACCCCTAACAAACACCTGCTCCTGGATCTGGGTCTTCATCGGACGCTTGCAGTCGGGAACCACCCCCTGGTGCTGCTTGCTAACCGGGTGTCGGGAGGCGGACTGGAACTAACAGCGAATTTCACATCGCGGCCGACATGCCTGGATTAGACGAACATTGACGCCGTGTTTAACAAAAGAACTGGTGCGCAGAGGGTCAAGAAGACAACTGAATAGTGCTCAGTTCTTTCCAACATGAACGATGGTTCCACTGCTCAGCTTCAAGTGATAATATCAACCAAATCATAGTAGGCCTGCCGAATTAGGCAATAAGAACTAAAAAGAGCAAGTCTCAAGATATTGATGATAACCTGGGAATCCGGGCAGCCGAGATATGAGTGGTCTAGCAGAGTGGAGTCACCCCTGAGAATGTAAACAAGGTAATCAGTCGCTGGGTTGGCGCCAACACAGTCGACGTTGAGGTACTAGTCGTGAAAGTTGTTGAGAGGCGGAGGGAAGCGGGTTCCCGGACACGACGGAGCTTTGCCGTACACCGGGGTGACCTGTGCCACCAGAGAGAGGTCCAGTCTGTTCACTTGTAGTAGTTCTTCCTTCGGCCCAGGAGAATCCTCCAATCGTTTGTGGGATTGATAATTCATATGTTTATGCGCGTCAACTTGCTTTTCCACGACCAATGGCAATATTGGTGAACAGTCCGCAGCGCCGCCTCTGCTTCCCAGCACAGGGCTTCATAGTCTAACCGCGCTAATAAATTGAAAGGCGTGGGGAAGAGCAAACAATCCCGTAGCGATAGAATCGAATAGTCCCGCATTTTGTCATACACAACCAATATCCTCAGGCCCTATTGGTAGACACCGCCTCCTCACGTTCAACGATCGGGTGGCTGCATAGGATGCTCTCAGCCTGGCCCTGCTTTGAGACTGCACCAAGAGCTCCAGTATCTCCCGCATTCCCCCCAATAATCGGCTTACTCAACCCTCTTTCTTTCGCTCTCTCATCTCTCGAGTCATCTAGACCGGTTAGTTCCATTCCCGCACCCAAAGACCGTCAGAATGGCGCAAAGCTTCTTCATCAGCTTGCCTAGCGAGATTCGCAACCAAGTATACGACCATCTCCTTGTCTCAGTCCCCTCCATCAGGATCCGCTTTGTCAAGGAGCAGCGAAAACGGAGGCCAGTCCGCATGTCCCTCCGAGCTGACGAGCGTGAAGAGGGCACCCTCCACGTCGCAGTCATTGGCACCTGCAAGCTGATCCAGCGCGAGGCGAGCTCGATCCTCTACAGTTCTAACCGCTTTTCCGTCATCAAAAGCAGCTGGGACCCCAAAGCAGCCGACATGTTCCTCTTGGATTTCATGAATACCATTGGCCCCCAGAACACAGCGGAACTGCGATTCATCGAGCTACACCTGCCCACCAGGTCAAACACGCCGCTAACGGCGCCTTTCATCAAGACAGAACAAAAGGCAGTCTGCAAGCTACGCCCCGACAGCAAGAGGACGCTACGCATTCTCCGAGACCGCTGCCCCTACCTCTCAGGCATCACCGTGATCCTGCCCCTCTTTACGTCCCAGATTGTGGCCTCTCCTCCGGCAGAAGACATGGTTAAACAAGACCGCCGCATCAAAGCCATGAAGTCTCTCCAGGAAGTCAGAGTCAGGCTATTAGACGAATGGATCCCATCCTTCAGGGCAGAGGCCGTCGCCCGTGCCCAGGATCGGAGGGGCTACCCACTTCTCATTCTCAGGACTCCCTAAGCTGGAGCAATCAAGTTCACCAGGTTCTAGACAACCATGTTCAACCATGTTGAATAAGAAGCGTGAGACTGTGACAAAGGAGAAAGTCTTTTAACAATGTGTCAGCCTGAGTATAGGATTGAGACAGCCATCATCTACATCGATATCCATCGTTTCTAGTCCAGAAGTCTCTTGCCGTATCCTTTCCCACATGGTGTAACAAGATGTGAGCGAGAAATAGTAGTAGCAATCGAACCTCTCAGAGTTTCAGTTCATAGTGGAGAGGTAATCACCATATTCCAAGCCACTGAAACACTCTGATAGTGAAAGAAGGCTACTGCCACTGGCTGTTGCAGTGGAGATGAGCACACATGCCCTCCTCATCCGCTTTGGTTCCCGCTTCTTGATTTGGTGCAGTTAGTCTGATGGATTCTATGCTGCCGCTCTGAAGCTGCCTTGCGAGGCCTGAGGCAGTCGGCCAGCCACGGGTGCAGGAAACTTTGCTCAAATCTTAAAGTGTTTACCTTTGCCACGGGTGATTCATCCACTTGACCCGAGTAGCCCACCATCTTCCGCTTGCAAGTCTGTATCAATTCTCTTCTTCTTTGCTGAGTATCCTGACCATGTCCTCCGGTCCGGGCTCCCATCCCTCGGTCTCCACACTCAAGTGGGATCCGGACGTCGACCTGCATCTCCAGAATCCAGACACAGGTTTCAGAACCTGCGTTGGCAGCGCCTCATCCAAGGGCCGCAGATGCCAAAAACGCGTAGCCTCGGCATCGGAAGGCCGGGCAGCTCTCTTGATTCTCGCCCAGAAGGACCCGGCGACGGCTGCAAATTCTAACAGCTTAGACAAAGCGGCTGACTCAACATTGTGCCACCTGCACAAGTCCCAGGTCCCAGAAATCGTTGCCAGATGGCGGCAGCACTTACAGGACCTTGCCGCCGTGGACAAATCTCAATCTGAGTCAAATATCAGAGCCGAGTATGAAGAAATGACAGACGACCAGCTTCTCAAGAGACTGTTCATCCTTTACGATGTACTCAACTCTCGGCCGACCATTCAAAGGCACAGGAGAAACGAGGAGACATGGTACAGCGAGAAGCAAGCAGAGACAGAGCCTGATAGCGAGAAAGATCAGAAAAAGAAGCAAGTGAAAGAGTGGCAGGACGCGTGGATGAAATACAATGCTGAGTGGGATACCAAGGCGAGTACTCCCCTATACTCAGCTCGAAGATGAGATTGCTAAGGTATGAACGCAGAGCCGGTCCCCACCCTGCCCCACGAAGTCCGGCGACTGGGAAGATGCCACCCAGACGAGCATCACCGCATTCTACGAGAACATCAGCCTACTCGACCCGTCGCCTAGCTCCGACGAGATGTACCGACTGCTGTCGGTTGAGAAGAAGCGCTGGCAACCAGATGAGATTGAGTTGCGCTTCGGACCAGCCATTCTACAGGGAAAGCGCCGTGCCAAATTTGCCAAATTGACCATGATTGGCCAGATCGTCGAGGATATGTGGAAAGAGGCAAAGCAGGAGACGAGGAGGGTATGATGTCTGTACTTTACTAGTAACCTGAACCGGCAGAAATCTGCCGGGGGGAGGGGGTGGGTTGTCCTCATCGCAAATCGACTGTTTGGTAGCGAATCCCGGGTTCTACCCACTGATGTTGGCATGTCTTCTTCATCTTTGTCCCAGGGCCTATCTTCACAAAATAGGCGCTGCATGGCACAAGCGCTGAGGGTCCAAGCGGAGTTCCGTGCTCTCCCGTGTCCGGCCGCACGCGTTCGCCCGGCAGATGGAGCTGATGTGGCTTGGAGCACAAAGCCAGGTAATAGCGCTCCTATTGGATTTTGTTTGCAGCGGGTCACGGATACAAGACACTGTCCCGGGCATGATAGGGGACGTTGCCGAGAGAGATGGTAACTGACTAGTAGACCCACAAGGGACGAGCTTGTTTATCCCAAGCTGACAGCGGGTATACTATGCGAGTCGAATCGACTGAAAGGAACGATTGGTCATTCCTCTGCCACCATTCAACAGTGATCACCGCCCTAGTTGTTTCCTGCTCGCTGCCAACTACCTAGCTAGCCTACCTAGCTACCTACCTACTACGTCAAGAGCTGCGAGGCACACAGCTTGGAGAATCCCTGATAGTAAACCTCGTTATGTTCAACATGCCTGGCCTCCAGTTTGTATTTTGCCCCTCACCGTCTGTATTGCATGCTACCATCGAAGGAATCGGCACATGCCGAGCAATTGCATTTGTTCTCCTTGGAGCAGCTCTGGGCCTTCCTACCGGGATTCGCGAGGTGGCATCCCGGTTCCCCGTCCCGTACCCCGCTTGGCCGGCCACAACACGGCAAGCTCAGCGAAACCTAAGCTCTAGGCGGCTGCAACGGCAGCGCAGATCCCCCGGCTGGTGCCTGCCAGCGCAGCACGAAGACGTATCATAAACCCACCCCTCCCGCTTCCGGAATGCACACGTAGGAGGCAGGGGGGCATCTTAGGACGGCAGCTATACCCGCTCCGAATACCGTCCCCCGATGCACTCGATCTCCCTCGTGTCATAAGAACATCAGGCTCTTTTCGCCCGCCTGGGCTCTTCCTAATACATTTTCCATAGTCTCAAGTCTCCCACACTATCATTTTTATCTAAGTCTCGGTCTCTCACTCCAAGAGGTCACGCCTTTCATCATGCCGTTCCAGAATACATGGGCCGGGGCTCTAGCTGCCGGCCCGTTGTGGATTGCCTTGCCCGTCCTCGCTGCAATATTGGTGAGTGTTACCTGGGCCCCTCCTGAGAAACTCTTGGCGCGAGACTGATTTTGAGGGTTTCTAGACCCTCGTGTACATGCTGGCTAGGGCTGTGTACAATGTCTTCTTTCACCCGCTCCGCGCCTTCCCCGGGCCCCTTTCCCATCGCATGTCCGCTATCCCCTGGGCCATCGCGCATGCACGGGGGGTGAAGCCGTTCCACATCCAGAAGCTGCACGACCGCTACGGCCCCGTTGCGCGCGTCGCTCCCAACTTTCTTACCTTCACAGACTCGCGTGCCTGGCGCGACATCTACGGCCACCGCGTGGGCGCCGGAGCCAACACTCCCGAGATGGCCAAGGCCAGCGAGTTCTTTCGCCCGGCAAATACGAGCGCGATTCACATCATCAATGCCCCCCGCGAGACACACGGGCAGCTGCGCCGAGCTCTTGCCCATGGCTTCTCGGATAAGGCCATGCGCGAGCAGGAACCTCTCATTGTCCGGCACGTCGATTTGCTGCTCGAGCGGCTGGCTGAATATTGCGATGACGGGAAGAAGGCCCTCGAGATGGAGAAGTGGTACAACTGGACTACCTTCGACATCATCGGCGACCTCGTCTTCGCGCAGGACTTTGGCGGGCTCTCGAGGGTCTCGTACGACCCCTTCGTCAAGCTGGTCTTCAGTGGGGTTAAGGAGCTGGCCCTATCCGGGGCGGTGCGGTATCTAGGCTTTGGCTTCCTGCTCCAGCCAATGGCACGCCTGGGTGCGTACAAAAACTTCATGGCTATCCTCGACGACATCGGCAGTCGGCTGAAAAAACGAATGGCGAAAACCGACGAGCGGCCAGATCTCATCGAAGGACTACTGAAGAGAAAGGAAGACTGGGTGAGAAAAACCTCGGATCTCCCGTCATTCGAGTGCTCGCATTCTAACCGTGCTTCTCGGCAGAACCTCACATTTCCGCAGTTACGGGCCAATTCTATGATTCTTGCCGTAGCTGGCTCCGAAACCACGGCCACACTGCTCTCGGGTGCAACCTACCTTCTTCTAACCAACCCTCAGCACTTAGAGAAGCTCCAACAGGAGGTCCGATCTGCGTTTTCTCATCCATCAGAAATTGATATCGCCAGAGTGAGCACGCTACCTTATTTAATGGCCGTGCTGAACGAGTCGTTGCGTTGTTATCCGCCAATCACCGGTGGTCTCGTCCGTGTAGTCCCGGAGGAGGGAGGCGAGATAGCTGGGCGTTTCGTCCCTCCAGGTGTATGGCAACCCTCAACCCCCAAGCGGGATCCGTGATGCATCTTAGATGTTACTAATCAGATTCATGAAACTAGACTCTTGTCGAAGTACCGCATTGGGCGATGTATCACAGCCGGGAGAACTGGACGAAGCCGTGGGAATTCAGTCCGGAACGCTTCTTGGACAAAGAGAACGTGGACAATTTTGAAGCGTTGCAGCCGTTTAGCTACGGTCCTCGGAACTGCATTGGCAGGAAGTATGTGGTCCACTTCACACCCGACATCCCGGCCGTACCCTTATTGGTTTCGCCTCGAGCTAACCATTTTGCCATAGCCTTGCAATTGCTGAGATGCGGCTCATCCTCGCACGCATCGTATTCGACTTCGATCTCGAGCTCGCGCCCGAGGGCAGAGGTTGGATTGAGAAACAGCGTAGCTTCTCTATCTGGGTTAAACCTGCGTTGCCGGTATATCTCAAGCCAAGACAGCGATGATTGGCTCCTTGGTATTGATTGATGTCGATGAGGAGGAGGGGCGGTTTCCGCCTTGTTTAGGAATGCCAAGAGACAATCCCTGGTACATTAGTTTTGCAGGATGTTGGCCCGTTTTGGTCAGAGATATTGAGGTTGCTTACACGCACCCGCAAGTGGGGTTCGGTCGATTACCTAGCCGAAAGACTCGCATCTTTGACGAATATGAGAAACACCTAATGGGCAGCGGATCGAGCTTGTGTGCCGGCCACCCTCGCTATCCGGGCTGTATTCTTTCCTAAGGTCTTTTCATCATCGTCAATGCAAGAATGTGATCGTGGCGAGCCTTGGGACGACGAGGCGACCCATTAGGCAGCGACAGGTATATACGGAGGTATGCGGACCAATTGGATGTCATCGGCCCGTCCGGTGAGCGTTTCTCCTCTCCCTACGCTGCCTACACACGGATGTTGTGTCTCGCCCTTACCTTAGCCATTTTGTGGCCAGAGGTAAGGAGGTGCGTTGCCAAAAACGCCTCCCAAATATGTGTGCATCTGCACCATCTTAGCCACACCTCCAAAAACAACCCTCAGCGCAAGCGCAGTTGACTATCTGCTGATTTGTGCAGCTTTATCGCTGCCATTCGTTGCAACTTATGTTACCAGGCTATTTTTGATGAACCTATGGCCTGAGGAGTTGGCTGGGACTCTGGCACAGCTGGGCTATTCCGTAGGGGCATAGAGGCGTGTCTATCCATAGTATTCTCTTAGACTTATGAGCCGTTAAAGGAAACAAGTCACGCAATCAAGGCGGGTCGGACCGCGAGAAGGTCGTAATGTCTCTTTGGAGCCATCCATTTCTTTGACCCGATGATAGACTCGGCACGATTAAGTGAACCCCCGCGCCGTGGCAGCCACTCCCGAGGGCAGCGTGGAATCCAAACCCGGTAGCGCTGGTCATGATGACGCAATAACGGGGGCATGACAAGAAGGCTCTGGAACGCTTTCACGCGTGTACCGCGCTGTCTCTCTCATCTATAAGACAGAGCTCGAGGTGGGCTTCTTTTTCTCCGTAGCCCATAGGATGGGGTTGCCAGGACGCTTCTTTAAAGTACCTTGCCTCGGCTAGGTTCGCTAGTGTCAAGCCTACGGTACGATGGCGAGGTGCCTAAGCTAGAGCACCACTTCCCTTTACAGTAGTGCTCTGCAATGATTCGCAAGCGCGGAACGATGCAGGTGCTATACCATCACGAGATTCGGCTACGCAAAGGGAGGGAAAGGATCACCTAGTCCTGGTACACGAGACAGAGTTGCTGCCAAAGCCTCAGACATGCAGATGATTATGGAATGATTGGCGGCGGAGTGGCTGGGTCAAGTCTTTCCCCTCTTAGCCACGGATATTTCTTTTTTCTTTTGATGAGGTATGACAGTGCTGTGCGGGTTGCGTTGCGTGGAATGACGCACGCCTCTTGTTTCTCGGAGGATGTCTTGCATGGACCCCATTGGGGGTTGGACCGGGATGACCGGGATACTATTGGTAGTCGCTGGCCGATCCAACCCAAAGTTGGCATCCACCCAAGCTAGGTTGTAGCGCTGTGTGACCACGCCATGCCTTTCTTTTTTCCTTTTTGAAGACGGCGGGCTGATCGATAACGAACTTAGCTGACCGTCAGCACAGTCGGCGCCCTCCCATTGGGCCCTCATTGGCGGGAGACGGAACGGAAACGAGATATTGTAAAGAAGTCCGAGATGTCGGCGAATCCTATCCGCATATCCCTGCTGCCAATTGAGCGCTGTGCCTTCACGCCCACAAGGCTCCCTTCTAAGCTTCGGACCAAGCCTCGTGCCTTACGGGACGGCGTCGTCCCGACGCGCCGTGAGAAATGTAGTCGCCCTGTAGTGACGAATGCTGTCTTTGGGCTGCTTCAATATTACCTATATAGCGGGCCGCCAAACCTCTAGGGCTGGATCCCCTTGCTTGCTGTGTGGTAGCCTACAGCTCCTTCGAGAACGAAAAAAGAGTAAACAGGTTGCCGGAGGACCAAAATGTGGCTCAGCATTCGGAGTGCGCCTGGGTCTGGCTGGCTCACACGCTTTCTGCTCCATGCTGTCCTCGCGTCGGCAGCGGTCTTCCCTGCGCCCGAAACCAGAAAACGCGATGATGCCGATGTATCGAGTCTTATTAACGATCTAGTAAATAGCTTCAAGAGCAAGATCCCCACCGCCTCACCAACAGGGAACAAGCTCTTAGCCCAACTGCTGAGCGCCATTCAGGGCGCACAATACTCGGTTCCCCCTCAACCGCAGAACGCCAGTAGGGCAGCCAATATCGCCCTTGTCAAGGACAACTTTTTGTATGGCCCACCTGTCGCAGGCGGACCATCTTATCCCAGCGGCGCTCTTGGGATCGCAAAGGATGTGTTAGACCTCGTCAATATCCAAATGGATTTGAATCCCGAGATTCTCCTGGCTGTAGCGGACTTGACCAAAGCGACGCTTGACTTTTACAAGGTTGGTACTATCCGCGCAGGTTATATTGGGTATTTTTTTTTTTGGCTTCGCCGAGCCTATGTTAACGAATTGTAGTACAATGGACTGAAGACGCTGGACGACTACACACGCCTTTACAATGGCGAATGGACAGGGACGGTTCCGGGTGGCCCAGAGCTCGGCATTGAGACCAACTACACACAGGACCTGCTCTTCTCCATGCAACGATTATCTTCTAGCCCGTACAAAATCAGAAGGCTCAATCCTAACTCAGATCAACTTCAGTTCTCAGTCGACGACAGCATCGCCGTTAACATTACCGGTCAAACTCTGCAGAGTCTCCTACAGCAAGGCCGGCTCTTTTACGCTGATTACCGAGATCAGAAGAATTTGACTGCTTCGGGCAAATACGCTGCAGCTTGTGATGCATACTTCTACATCGACCAGGGCTCGGGTGATTTCCTACCATTAGCCATCCGCACAAACGCCGGAGCGCCCCTCATCTACACGCCACTCGATTCCAAGAACGACTGGCTCTTGGCTAAGATTATGTACAACGTTGACGACTTCTGGTTTGCACAATGGAACCATCTGGCCAGCACGCACGAGGTCGTGCAGATCGTATGGATGGCAGCGATTCGCACACTCAGCTACCGGCATCCGATTTTCGCGGTTCTCAATCGACGTAAGCTATCACACTCTACGCGAGAGCGCGCATGCAGTTGACCGAAGCTAATCGGGCTCCATCGCAGTCACGTACCAAGTGTTTTCCGTCCAGGTGCTTGCCGAGGTGAGCCCACAACAGCAAACTAACCTGCAAGCTGAGAAGGATTCTAACCCTTCTGCGTGTAGGCAGTCTTATTCATACCGGGAGGGGCCGTAGATCTAGTGTTTCCATATACTGGCCAGTCCGCACAGGACTTCGCCACCAACCGGTATAAATACGGCGGCGCCGGCCGCTTCCAGTCCAACTATTTCACGAGCGATCTGACAAAGAGAGGGCTGATTAACTCCCCAATCGGGCCCTCCTTGAAGCACTTTCCATTCTACGAAGACGCAGGGACGATTTACACTGCTATACTCAATTTCATGAAACGTCTAGTCTATACATTCTATGCTTCTGATGCTGAGCTCATTGCCGACTCTGAGATCCAAGCTTGGGTTGCCGAATGCAATGGTCCCGCTCAAGTCATCGACTTTCCCGCGAAGATCACAGACCGCCCGACGCTCGTCTACGTGCTCACGCACCTGGTAAGCAGGATTTCTCATGCAACAATCCCGGAGAGCTCCTTGATATCCATCAGACACCAAGGCTTCCGCGCGGGACCCCGCTGACTCCCTTGCTCTAGGCTCACCTGGTCTCGTCTGCCCACCACACAGTCAACACAAATGAGCTCCTAAAAGTCTCCAGCACTCTGCCCTTCTGCCCGCCCGCGCTCTACAAGGCCCCACCGACCACCAAGAACGCAAATACGAATCTCGCAACGTTCTTGCCGCCACTTACCAAAGTGCTGCAGCAATTCTCCGTGGGAGCACTCTTTGCTCGGCCTCTTCTCGCGGGCACGAACCGCACAATCATGCACATGTTTGACGACCGCGTCATGTTGGCCCGGATGCCTGTGGCCATGTCGATTGCAAACAAACTTTTCATGGACTCCATGCAACAGTTTAGTTCTCAAGTCTCTTCAAGAGGCTTCGATTCGACCGGGTTGAGCCAGGGAATGCCGTTTGTGTGGAAGGCATTGGATCCCAACGTCGCGCCGTACTACATTGCCACCTAGACAGAGTCCAGACGTCGGCGCGTGATTATAATACTGTATAAAAAGTGTATTAGAATATCGGGGGAAATATAGAGATATTTTTGGTATTCGAAGGCTGTTTCTGAGACTTAATGGTGGGTTGAGTATGATGATCGAGGTGCCTACCTTTTCAGAAGTCAAGATACGCCCCACCGATCAGCACAGGGAGCAAAGACGCTCGGTGACTATGGATGCATACTGCCATTTAATGGCGGTGTCATGGGTGGTATTTCGGGGCGCTCATAATTGGGCTGCAGAATGTAGCTCTTACTTCAACGAAGCACTCCAAGAACCGTACGGCAAGGTGCCAAACAACGCTCACCGCCCCTCGTGTTGAAGCGGCAGCAGGTGCACTAAGAGAGCGAAGGAGCAGACACAATTTTAGCAATTGTTTGGCCCACTTGCGAACCCAATCCCTAGCTAAATCATGGCCGTATTTTCGGCCAGATCATCGGGACACTAGTGCCGACTTTCCTAGGTCCCGGTCTGCCGGCAGCAAGAGAGGTATACGTGATGGGATTTGTTTCCGGTATGGACCATGAGATTGGAGCGGGGCCGTATCCTAAAAACAGCATGAGAATACTCCCCAGCGTCGTAGCGCGCTAGGTCTTGGTACTAGGGTGGTGTCGCAATTGGCAGGTGTGGTGGTTCTCGAGAAGCGAATCGTGAAGCCGGCGCAGATGTGCGAGGCGTCCAGTTTGTACAGGGAAAGCGACCAGAAGGAGCTCGCAAAAGGGTTGCGGCATTACGGAGTACGCCGGTCATGGCCTTGGCGCTTGTATCCACTACCTAGCCCTTAGTCGAGCTAGGTACAGAGCCTCGAGTCAGACTCTGCCAGTGGAACGATTGCTTCTGCACCCAGGACACGGCCTAACGTCAAGGTACTTTCGCGGTCGTTTATACCTGCCGCACAACTCCATACCTAGTGAGTTTGGAACGCGGGATGCAACTTGTACGTAATGGCACGGCAGCATAGAGAGGTTTCAATGTTGCATCCGACGAGACTACTATGTACTGCAATGCAAGGGGTTGTTAGGCGAGCAACCCTTTATTCCGTGTAGTTAGTATATTCGTCTCAGTTATATGTTGGCTCTGGTCCTCCTCTCCCAAGATTCTTGGCTTTTGCCAAGCTCAATAGGGCCAGGAGCTCGCCTAATTGGCAATCCTCGGGAGCAACCCTCGGCAGGGCGGCTCCTCTCGAGTGCAACCTTCATAGCCCGTCGCTGCTTGCCAATCCGGCCAAGCTGATCCTATGCGATGGGGTTCCTATTTACTAGCTTACGAAGGATCGCAAAGCATTGCGGCACGGGAGTCTAATTAGCGGCCAACCAACCTAGCAACGGCGCATCGCGTCTATTCTGCAAGCCCTGTCAGGCGAATAGGAGTTGTCGGTTCGAGCGGGCGGCATAGGCCTGGACGCCCCACAAGGGTATCCCAATAGCGCCGAGTATGGTAGGTGCTCAGTAAACAATACCAAGTCCACAGCAGACGGCCGAAAATGGCATGTAGCCGGGGAGGTCGCTCCTGGGCCCGACTAATTAGTTGCTAGGCTCTGGTAGGATTCTCACCGACTAAGCTGCCAGAGCCAGCGTGCTCTGTGCTTGATCCCTCGCTCGTAACGAACTCAATATAGCAACATGATGTTTGTGCAAAGCATAAATAGCAGCCCTCTCTCGCCCATCAGTAGTGTGAATCCTCTCCTCATCCAGCACTCCAACATCCTCTCCTGAGTCCCCTCCGTTCTCCAAAAAAGCCTCCATGCAAGTAGTTCCCAGCCGGTCGCTCACGCTCACGCTTACGCTCACGGCTAACTCGTAATCCAGAACAAACCCATTCCAAACAGCCAAAATGCACTCCTTCAGCATCGTTGCCATCCTCGCCATTGCCGCCCCCAGCGTCATGGCAGCCTGCCCCTCAGGCGGCCTCGACACCTTCGGTGGCTACGACCTTGGCTGCACCTTCTGGCAGTGCATCAACGGCGCCCGTGGCAACATCGTCGCCAACTGCCCTGTCGGCAGCACCTGCCAGAACCAGTACAGCACCAACTGCATCGACCGTGCCGGCAACGTCTTCCCCGCCACTCCCCGGTAAATTTGCTGCAGGATCTGCTTGGGTAACACAGAGGGGGAATGGCGGGTTGATCTGAAGTTTTTTAGGGGCGGTCGGTTCTGTACATACATTCTTGTCTATAATCTTGACAGCCCAAAGAGACTTGAAGACTTCCCACCACCCATTTCTGACCTTCAATTGTCGACTAAACGTTGATTTGGGATGTTGCATCCAGGAGTCGAACTATACCCTCGCATTACATAGCCTCTTCAGGGGCTTGGCAAGCGCACAAGCTCTGATTGGTGTTGGTTTGCCGCAGTGGCTTGCTCCCCGCAGCCTGGAGCTGAACATTAGTTTCGCCCTAATTGTAGGGCGCGATTTCCTCTGCTTCTTCCAGTCCAATACCTAGTTGCTGTAGTTCACAGTTCTCCTCAATCCCGACCGACTTTCCAAGCAAGACAGCGGTATCAAGATGCCCGCCATCATCAGGCCCAAGCCCGAGACTGTCGGTGTCAACGCCGATCCTGTCGTTGGCTCCTCCGCAGAGCTTCTCAAGCGAACATCTAAAGCCTGGACCATCGCGGCGAGCGATGCTCAATGGGCCGACACAAACAAAAAGGTAGGCCCGGAAGACCGACCCGTGCTGCGCACTTCCTTCACCGATCTTGACAGCGTCCCCACCTCCGCGTCGGGTGGGGGCCTCATCCCGTACGGCAATGGCTTCGTCGACGGTATCATGCGCGCCTTTCAGCAGGATCTGCACCTCGTGCTTCGGCCAGATGACGTCTGGCTAGCCATCCTCGTGCAGTTCAACTTCTACGTCAACGGCCACGCCGAGGAGCTGCGCAAGACGTTCGTGAGGCACGAAGGGAAAGAAATTCTGGCCATCGACGTCACGCCGGCTACCCTCGCCGATGTTGATATCGGCCGGTTTGCGCAGGGCATGACCGACCTGATGCAGGAGTTCATCATCGAGCAAGACGTCCGGGAATGGCTCATTCCCGCCTTCAGCACCACCACGGATGAGGACAGGTCGGTTGCGGCCATAGTCATGATGGCGACCATGAAGGCCTACTTCGAGTACGTCATGCTCTTCGGATGCGGCTTTCCCTCGGTCACCTTGGAGGGAGAGAAGAGCGACTGGGAAGACATACGTGAGCGGGTCCGAAAGTTCGGTAGGTATGGCGACGAGCCCGCGGAGTGGGCTGTGTATCTCGAAAAGACGCTCGACTACATGGTCCGGAGCTTCGAGCGGCCCGACGACCAGGATATCAAAGATTTCTGGATGCGGGTATGCCACGAGGCCGGGAGCGAGGGTTCGGGGATGGGCATGCACTCGCTCTCGGGCTGGATCACCGCCTTCTGCTTCTGGGACGAAGCGGGCAAAAAGATATTCAGCTACTCGGACGAGGAACTCGCCAAGATTAGGAACCACGGCATCGTGGACCGGAAGAGACTTGTCCTTGACGGCGTACAATTTCCTGTTATTCGGAGAAAGGGTATACCAAAAGCCGTGGCGGAAGCCCCCGTGCTCGTCATGGATTTAAGCGGCATTGAGCTCGAGACGACCCTGATCGCTGGGTGCATCGGCATGCATGCGTCCGCTGCACAGGGGAGCAAATCGTCTGCCATCAATACCGTGCGACCGAGGTCGGGCTGGTGGATGTTGCTTGATAAGGCGGGGCCACTTAGTTAGCCGTGGGAACTTGCTGCCATGCTTTTCTACGCTGTGATGCTTCAGCTTCTTGTCGACTCCCCTTATTTCTCAGTGTTTGCCACTGAATTTGCGCGGAAAAAAGATAAACCTCTGAGAACAGCGCAATCGGCCAGGGTATATACTCCGTAACACCACGCCGATTACCGAGGAGGTAGCAGAAATATAGCGGGGCCGAGGTTCCTTGAAAACCTGATTCATGGATCAAAAGACTGAAATTTTTTTCCCTCCCTCTTCCCACAATCGTCATCTCTCTTGTATCAACGCTAGGCGTTAAAGCTCGGTGCAATGCTGTAATCATCTGGCCCACTTAGGCTTCCGCCGAAACGTCTCCATCCATGGCGTAACGCCTTGTGATGGGTCGAGGTCCGTATCAATGACTCGCTATGTGATATAAATGGGAAGATGCCATGCAGCGGTGTATGCAGAAGGGTGCAGGTCAAGAAGATCCGAAGACACTGCAAAACCTCTCATCCAGCTCACAAACCTGCCGTTCTCTGCTAGAAGATGGCCCAGCGTGAGATCTCGTTCCAGGTCTTCCGAGGCTCGAAAGAGGGCAAGATCGTTACGGGCACTACGACGCGCCTGCTCGGCCCTAACGAAGCGCTGGTCAAGTTGCACCACTCTGGCGTGTGCGGCACAGACGAGCACTTCTTACAATCCGGCTGCGTCCTCGGCCATGAAGGCGTCGGCGTAGTCGAGGAAGTTGGGCCGCAGGTCCGCGGCCTCAAGGCCGGCGATCGCGTCGGCTTCGGATACGTCCACAACGTTTGCGGCCAGTGCAACTACTGCCTTGGCGGTAGGTCATCTCTTCATACCGTACCAAGCTGGCCTCCCTTTGCTGACAGGTCACACAGGACAAGAGCAAATTTGCCCTGAGCGCAAAATGTTTGGCTGGGCAGATCTCGACGAGGGCTCGTTCGGCAGCCATGTGGTCTGGGACGCCGACATCTTGGCGAGGATCCCGGATGGCATGGAGCTCAAGCACGCAGCTCCGTTGATGTGCGCTGGCGCGACGGTGTGGACTGCACTGACGAGGTACGGGCTAAAAACTGGCGACCGAGTCGGTATCCAAGGCATCGGCGGTCTGGGACACCTGGCAATCCAGTTTGCTGCCAAGTTGGGACACGAAGTGGTGGTTCTGTCCAGCTCTGAGTCCAAGAGGGAAGAGGCCATGAAGCTCGGCGCCACCGAGTTCTACATAATGGACGAGAGCCTGACCCTTCCCCTGGAGAAGAGGATCGATCAGCTCCTAGTCTGTGGCAGTGGCAATCCCAACTACACCCAGTATGTTAAAGCATTACAACCCCCTACACTCTTTAACCAAGCAAAAGCTAATATCTCCATAAAGTCTTATCAACCTCATGGCGCCAGACGGTGTCATCTTCCCGCTGACCGTGAGCTCCGAGTTGACACCGATCTGCCTGCACGATCTAGTGAAGAACGGGCTGCGCATCCAGGGCGCGCTCCTCGCCGCGCGCCCTGACGTTCGGCGGATGCTCAGCTTTGCCGTTCAGCATGGCATCAAGCCCATCATCATGGAGTGGCCGATGAGTGTAGAAGGGATCGAGCAGGCGATGGAAAGCTTGCGGACGGGCAAGGTGCGCTACCGCGCAGTGCTGAATGTCTGCTAATGAAGGTACCGAAAACGACGTATATGTTTATGAATTGGCACATAGAAGGTCCAGGGTCCATGGATATAGAGGCGTCTAGGCCAGAGCATATGAGCGCGCACATGGTGACAGTGGCTCCACAATTTACGGAATAAAGCTCAACTGGGCTACGTTGGCCAATCCAATTCAAGTTCGGCAGTAGCGAGCTACCTGACAAGATCTGCCCTTTTTGTTGCCACGGCGACATCGCACAGGTCTTTGTGGCCTCTTAGGCACCAAAAAGAGCGTCTATCTTACCCTTCTCAGCGGCAATATCCGAGGTCGGGCGGCGGCGAGTACCACATTGCGAAGCGAGTCTGATGGTTAGACAGAAAGCACTGGATAAGGGTTCGCCTCGAGAAATCCATACAAACCTGACAATGATCACCGGAAAGCTTGTGCCTCGTTTCTCTTGTACTAATTAGGTACCTGTTCTCGTAGGCATCAAGCCCCTTCATGTGGCAAAAAGGGGATAAGTTTGTTGTTTTGGTTATCCTAACCAATGGCGCGCTAAGGCCTCAGGCAGCAATGTGTCTAGGCAGTTACAATCGGTTTTAGGTGGCTACATCAAAGGTACCTCAGATGCCCAAGAGAGCACTGTATTGAAATCTAGGCAGGCCAAATTTTCCAAGGCAGCCAAGAAAGCATTGCTTTAAATCGTAAACGCTGGCATATCCCTTCCGGATCATCTCATCATCAGAAGCTGGCCAACCGGCATTCCTTTACCAGCGCCAAGCATGGGGGCCAACTTTCTCGACCTCCCCGGCGAAATTCGCAATACAATTTATGAGGAACTCCTAGCCATGCCCGGCTACATTTGCCTCTCGTTCGCTCCTCCAGCCGCCAGCCGCACTCATGTCGTAGCGCATCGGGAAAACACCTATGAGCGATGGCCCTTGTCTCTCGGTATCCTCCGACTCAACAGGAGAATCTACAGCGAGGCCGTCCAGATTCTGTACGGACGGAATAAGTTCGACTCATCTAGTTCGGATATTCTCAAGACATTCCTGCGGCATATAGGCCCGCGGTGTTCCGGCCTCCTCCGGCAGATCCGCGTGTCGCTACCCTTCGGTCCAAGATTTCAGCCAGGTAGAGGAAACACAGCCAGAGACAATTCAGTGGTACTACAAGATGAAAGCATTGCAATGCTCGACGTACTCCGGCAACAATGCCCAAATCTCGCGCTAGTTGAGGCGATCGCGGTGTATTACGTGCTCTGGGCATTCGTAACAGGGCTTCCTCTCAACCTTGACAAATCTAGAGCCGCGGAAATCATCTGCAGCGATCAGAGGGTGGGGTCCGATTCTTGGGGAGGAAGGTTGAATGTTATCAAGTCAAGAAACGATATGCGCCCGCCTCCGGAAGATCACCCGGGTCTTTTAATTCAAATGACCTAAGCCTAGGCTATGTATTAAATAAATCAATGTGGACTAAAGCGCGAGGGAGTCTTGGTGTTAGTACAGAAGTCCTACCCTGACGGTTGACAACGCTTGATTTCAGGGGCATTATTTATTTCCCTCCCCAAAAGAAGTAACTATCGGAGACCTCGCGCTTGAAGTCGTAAGATGCGTTGGTGCCTCAGGCATGACAAGTGGGACACTCAGCCGCTCCGACCGGTCGGGGCTGAGAACCCCCTCGACGCTCATCTCGTCGAGCTCACGCGCAACAAACAGCTAGCAGGCAGCCTTCTGACGCATCCTGCCGCCTCTTTCACTACAATAATCAGCCCCTATTCGTCACCGTCGAACCCTCTATGTGGCTTCTCAAGGATTCTCAGCTTGTCTTCGAAGCTGAGCCCGAGCGCATTAACTATGCCATCTTGTCCCACACGTGGGAATCAGGAGAGGTTATATATGGCGACCTAGAAAACGGCACTACCTTTGGGCCGCAGGCAAGGAGCAAGGCTGGCATGTCCAAGATTAGCAACTTCTGTGACACCGCTCAGAGGAAGGACCTTGAATTCGGATGGGTAGACACCTGCTGCATCGACAAGAGCAGCAGTGCAGAGCTCACCGAATCCATCAACTCCATGTTCAAATGGTACAAGAGCGCAGCTGTTTGTATTGTCTACCTTCATGATCTTGCCCCGGCAACTGGGCGGGCCACATCCGTGGTTGTCAGCGACTTGCGCCGATGCAAGTGGTTTACCCGTGGCTGGACACTCCAAGAGCTCATTGCGCCGAGCAACGTTGAATTTTACGACGCGGAGTGGAACTTCCGGGGCACGAAGGACGACCTAGCCCCCCAGCTATCTCAGATCACCAGGATAGATGTCGAGGTCCTAAGAAACAGTGATCTGATGTACAATGTTCCCGTCGCCAGGAGAATGTCGTGGGCTGCAGACAGGGTCACGACGAGGCTGGAAGACCGGGCATACTCAATGCTCGGTATTTTCGATGTCAATCTATCTATGATATATGGCGAGGGAGACAAAGCATTCATGCGTCTTCAGGAGGCCATCGCCAAAGAGAACAACGATCTGTCATTATTTGCGTGGACGTCAGAACCATACGGCGAGAGCCCGGAGTTTCGCGGAATCTTTGCTCAAGATCCATCCGAATTTCGGCGTTGCGATAAGTTGATTGTCCAGGATGACCCTGTTATTCCCAAATCTCCGTTCTCTATAACCAACCTTGGTCTCGAGATCACAGCATGTCTCGCATCAAGCAAGGAGCATGAAGATTACCTGTTGAATCTCCATTGCTCTTATGGGGTGGTCACTATTGAAAATCAGCAGAATGGAGTTGCGGCGATCCGTCTTGTTAAGACGACAAAAGGTTATGTGCGCCACTCAATGAACCAACCCCTCATGATAGATCAGGCCTTGCTGTCCTTTCGAGACCCTGTGTCTGTTTATATCCCGAAGACTCTCACACTTGCAGAGTGCACGGCCGCCCGGCTACGACTCACCAATGCGATGTATGTAAGTATTGGCGGGCAGGCCGGTCACAGGGCCAAGATCACCGCCTGGTCGCCGGAACACTTGTGGGACAGCAGCGCTGGACTTTTCTTGACGGGCAGCCATCCTCATTTCACTGCCGTTCTCGAACTCGACTTCAATACCCGGGCTGACGACCCGGGCAACTTGCCTAAGGTGGCAGTTGTCATCGGCCTTCGACACAACCCAAAATTAATACCATACAATTCCGGAAAATTGAGCACTGTTCAGAAGGAAAATATCGAGCGCTATGGCGTGTCTCCCTGGGTTGAACTCTTAAATTACTCTGGTAAATTTGGAATGCTCGCCCATGCCGCCTTTAAAGACCCTTACGCCCTCTCCACACTCGGCCATCGGCTTCGAAGTGACAACAGATTCGGAACGAGAGTGGGTTTACAGGATCCTCCGTCACTGGGTAATCAGACTATCCGCGTTGAAGTTGCCAACTGCCATCTATCTTTTATTGGGAACGATAAACTCCCATACCATGAAGTCAAACTAGATGTTTCAGTTGGATGACCTTGACCGACCTTGACAAGCATTTTTTAAGGGTCGGCCAACCATCAAAGATTAAGTGTATATTAAATAGATAGTGAAGGCATCTCAGCGTGTTGACAGTAATGTATCCGCAGCCTAGGCAGTTCTCTCGATAAATAATCATGTGGCAATCGGCTAGTAGGATAATCTTAATTAGGGTACACTTGCCGCCTCAAAGCTTGAGTCGACTTCCGAGACATGTCCCGAGCTCGAAAAGTCTACACTCCAACCCTTCTGGCTGACTCCAATCCGGGGCTGAAGTTCAATATGGAGGTCATGATCGGGCTGATCTACCGCAGCTACCTGAGACGACCTCTCAACAGAAGGCCTCGGCCAGCTCCCGCCTACAGGTTTGGCGTCGAAGCGTAGAATGACCAGTGTAGTGAAGAGCAGGATTTCGGCACTCGCAAAGTGGCGGCCAGGGCAAAGATGGGCCCCATTTCCAAATCCTCTGAGGACAGCCGGGTCATGTCGGGCGAGGCCAGAGCCTCTCAGAAAGCGTTTGTAGTCGAATTCGCCCTGAGTCACTCCCCAGTTGTTCGGATCATGATGCTGAACTCTGTATGGAGTAAAGACAGTTCCTTCCTTTTTGATCAAATATCGATTGTCCAACATGTGGTCTGCGAGAGCACGGCGAGGGACTAGTCCGAACCCGTGCACTCGGAAGACCTCGCGCCACGTGGATTGCAGAACAGGGCATGAGTTCTTGACGTAGTCGAAGTTTATGAGGTGAGTGCCGTCTGCCTTGTGCTGTACTGCCATTTCAATCTCCTCTCTGCAGTCTTTGAGAATGACCGGATCGGAAAACAGGTGATAGAGAAACCAGAATTCAGTAGGGATCAAGTTCGAGCTGAATGCGATGTTGTCGGCGACGGCGAGTCTACTGATGTCGTTTTCTGGCACACCTTCTTGAAGATAAAACTCGACACGGCGTTGCAAGAAGTCGGATGCTTCACCTAGAGAACGTTTGATCATATATCGATCCATAGCCGTAACTAGCGTTTCTCGGGCCCTTATGCCTTCTCGCATCATCCAGTCTGGGAGGACATCAAGTGCAAGTAAAGGCATCCCCTTTGTTTCAAATTCGCTTTCTAGTGGTCAGCGAGTGTCGCGAAGAATCTGAAAAGTTCACTCACATCCATGCATCAACATTTTCCGGTTCCTTGAAAGGGTTTCCAGGTCCAAACATAATGTCGGTCGTGGCTACCATAACGGTCCTGCGGATCCAGTCGTACATTTTGATGACAGTTGGGCCTTTCTCAGCGAACTCAGAGAGAGACCTCTCGAGGATCTCAACTACCCCGCGGTTCATGGCATCGAGGGCAGCAGAGCCGGCGCTAAGTGAAGGGTGGACGGCCCTGTTGAGTCGAGCTAGAAAACTGATCTCGCTGCCTGGAGTCACCCCTCTATTCATGATGTCGAGTGTGACTGGACTGACACCTAAGATGCTCCGCACGCCTTGGATAATGGCTGGATCGAATGAAAGGGTCCTATATTGCTTCTGAATAGGTGCGATGAGAGCTTTTGAGTTGACAAAGTAGAAACGTTTCCCCGGAACCCGGATGGTGTAGATAGGCTCAGGAAACTTGGCTCTAGCCGTTCGTTTCCGTTAGAAATGTGATCTGAAGCTTGATAACGCCCAATCTTGCACCAAGTTGAACTCACTTCATGTATAGAGGGAAATTTGACTTCTTCCATCGCATCTCGATGATGGGGCCGATGAAGGGTATTGGGATGATACATGGTGCCAGCGGTGGCTCTCGACTGTCATGGGTGAGGTAAAGATACGCCCAGAGGGATAAATATGCTCCGATGGCAATGCTGAATATCACAACCGATGTGCTGGAAGCCCAAGGACCCGTGGGAAACTCCGTTGACACCATAATGACGGTCTCTGAGAACATGTAGTTGCATTTGGCCTGTGCAAATTGACCGTTGCTTTGATGCGGCAGATGACAAATAAACCAGCATGCTGCTAAGGAGACAAAAGTACCAGCCCTCCGAATAAGGCAATTTCTGGTGCCAGGCTTCTGCTTAACCGCAGGGGTATGCTTTTGAAGGATCAACCAAGGATTTGCATCACCAGGGATCAGAGGTAGTGAGAACGTGGATATGTATTGACATAATCCTCGATTGTCTCGATTCCTTTATTCATAACTCCGCTTCTGCTGAGCAGCAGAACCAACCGCACACGATAGAGTCCTTTTGCATCAGTGTCGCTAAAATAGAGGGAAAAGGTAGCGAAAGAGCGCCATAAGGTACATTGGAGGACTGTGTTCATGCATGTTCAGAGAATCTCAATTGCGCCTTACATATGGTAGTCAGTTGATCAATCTTATGTGCCCTAGTCCCATATCCTCTGCTCCATTTCTAGGCGAAACGAACGAAGATAGGGTATATAAAACGTGTAGAAATCTTGGAATTGCTAACAAGTGACCAGTGGTTGGGTTAAACCTCAAACTTTTAAACCAATACCCCAAGCCTCTTAACTTTTTGTGTAACTTATAAGCTGCCTTCTACCAAAACGCTCCAATTATGATTCGGTCCGCGGTCGCTTGCTCTCACCGTCTCCGTTCGTCTCGTCAGCATTGGCATCGTCCTCATCCTCATCCCTTCCGTGAACCGTGCCTGCCCCGTCCCCGAGCTCGCCACTGACTCCCTCCTCTTCGCCTATCCAGTTGCCATCCTCGTCAAAGTACTCATGTACATTTTCGGCGGTGATCCAGCCAGAACTTCCCGGAAGTGGGGGTGGCAACCCGCCAGTTCCAGACCCCACGAATACCCCTGAGTAGCCCTCGATAGCCTGATGGTCTGCCTCAAAGATGATGCGATCGTCGTCATCGTCCTCGTCCTCTCCTGCTGGGTCGGGGTTCAAGTTTGAGCACTCAGAGATTGCCCCGAACAGCTTCGTCGTCTCTGAACTAGGGCTAGCACCGTCTGCTGAAGCCTCTGTGGCAGGAGTCGGAGGTGGGATGAGGGTGAGCTCGACTGTATCAAAGCTTTCATCGTCCTCCCCGCCGCCAGCCGAGAGGTCGAGCTGGAGGTACACTGAGGGGTGTTTGCTCTCACCGGAGCCTATGTTCTTGACCGCGTGGAGCGTGACGGCTTGATACGGTATCGAGATTCCGGACTCGGCGGTAGGACAAAAGAGTGTCAGAGACCTGGATGACGAGCGTTAGAATAAGCTACAAACCTGGAGTGCTGCGGGCCAGGCTCGACATACTGAGAACTGACAAACAGATCAACAATCTGCTCTACATTCTCCTCGGCTGTTCCATTTAAGGCGCCGCCTTCGGGTCCGGTCGGGTCTGCTTCGAAGTCCTGGGGGAAGAAGGGCAGGCAGCCGCGCTGCGACTTGGAGAGCCACGCTTTTGCACCCGTCGCATGGTAGTAGAGGACCGGCTTCCCGCCGAAAAAAGTCTCGGGGGTTGACTCTTGATGTTCGGAAAGAGTCGTGTAGTCGGTTAGCGCCGGCGGCGAGCGGATCGTAGTGGCCGGCATCGCGAACGGCAAAGCTTGGTCCCTTTTGACTGGCGCAACTGCTTGTTGACTCTGGAAAGCGGGATGTCGCCGCTGCGAATTTTGGTGGGGCAGATTTAGCTCTTATCAGTGGGACATCTGGAGCTTATCGACTCCCCTCGCCCGCTCTCGGTGGTGGCAGGCAGTCGCGTGCCAAGAGGTCGAGTCGCTAACAGGCATTCTCGAGACTGCCCTTCTGTCAATCTATCCCGGCCCCCCAAACTTCCCCAGCCCCCAGAGGTAGACCAGACGCCGACGATCGGTGAAGTATCTTCCAGGCACTTCCCGATACGTCAGATTCTTGAAACGATTTTCCGTCTTCCCCTCTCGCAGGCTCTCACTGCTTACACAATGCACGACAATCGTAGGTCCCGGCGCCTCGTCCACGGACGCAACGCGTTTCAATTAACCTAGTCGCTAGGCGTCCATCATCTTCTCGAGCAAGTCGCTCTGACCGTGTCCCCCTTCGTCAACCTCCCAACCACGACTACGCTCCCATATACCTACAAGACGATGCCTTCCACGCTTCCCCAGTCCGTCAGCGGCATCGCGGCGGCCTCCTCCGCCAGCGACCCGGCGCATCCGGACGGCGGCGCGGATGCGAAACCACGCTACGTCATCTCGGGTTCCGGTCATGCGGCGCACCCGGACGACATCATGGCCTCGTGTCGCGCGCTGCAGGCGCACGTCGCCAAGCTGCAGGCCGACGCCGAGGCCGAACTGCGCGCGCTCGACGAGCGCATCAGGGCGCGTGAACTCGCCGAGAAGCGACGGGTAGCGCCAGGGTGGCTCGACAGTGATGCGCGCATGCTTGAGCCGGAGAGGAAAGGCCCTGGAGCCGGCGACCACCCCATGGACGGCTTCGGAGGAGGCGTTGTGTTCGGCGACGGGCCTGGCGCCGTCAGCGAGATGGCGGTGCCGGACGAAGGGGAGGAGCTAGACAGGGCGTTTGGGAAACTCGGGCTGGGCCAGGGACAGAGGTTCTGAAGAGGAAGAAAGAACTATTTCCAGGGATTTATATCGGCGCTACAATTAGGATTGGGTACTATTGGTTTCTGGCGTTGGGGGACTCTGGAGAGGCTGGACCCTGACACTCATAGGCACTAGCTCTTGATCCAAGCCCAGCAGCAGCGGCTTGCTGGGTGCAGGCCGGATCTGTTTGCTGTATAAACGTAGGGGTGGTGTAACCTCAGATAGACATACATACATGCATGTCTGTGCTCTGATTTCGAAGCGCACCGCCGTGCTTGTGGCAAAGTGCCAAACTTGTACTAAGTCGGCCTTGAAAGGCAGAGCTAAGGTGTCTACTTACAGCGATTGAAGCGCTCGTTCATATGAGTGCGGCCTTCTCGTTGCCGACCAGGAGTTGTCCACCAGTTTTTTGCACAGATACATGACGTAACTCAGTTTGTACCTCTACCTAGGAGAAAACTGCAAAGTAGTATCGATCTCTCTAGAAGTGATTGGGGGGCTCAGGTTAAGCACTTCTACTAGGAGGCGTGGGGAAGATGTGCTGCAAGGTGCCCCACCTCATAAGTCGGATGTGGAGAGTTGGCCAATCACATTCGAATTTTGAGAGCAAATGCTCGGGGAGCTTTTTACCTTAGCAGTCTGCACTGAGGCTCGAGCCAACCTCCAAAATTTGCGTTCACAATATGCTAACTACCTGAATGAGACCTCACAACGCCGGATTGAGTGACACGGAAAACCCCTTTTTATCTGCGATACATACAAATCACACACCCGGTATAAGAAGGCTCTCAGTTTTCTGGTGTTGCTCAAAGCACCCAGCCTCACAATGGCGCCAAAACGGATGACAGCAAACCCGCTGAAGCCCGCGCGACACCGTGCCGGCAAGCCAACAGCGGAGTCGTCTTCTTCTGAAGGCAGCGACTCAGAGCCCGGGGAAGCCAAGAAGAAGCTGGCGCGCAAGATCGCTCCTGCACCCAAGTTCAAGAGTGCTGGGACGGTCATCAGCCGCGGCGAGGGCGCCAAGGTCGACTTCGGCGCAGAAGAGAAGGCCCGGCGCGAGGCAGCTACCCGGGCAAGAATAGCAGCAGAAAGACGGGCGAGGGAACAGGGATTTGTGAGCGATGACGGCTCTGATGGCATCAAGCAGGAGGATGAGAGCGGCAGCGAGAGCGGAAGTGGGGACGGGAGTGAGGAGGAATCTTCAGAAGAAGAGTCCAGCTCAGAGGAAGAAGCGCCCCGACGCTTGCTCCTTAAGCCCAAATTCATGAGTAAGAAGGAGCGTGAGGCCCAGGCGCAGGGCACACCCAAAGCCGAAGACCTCGCTGCCGAGGCGGCGGCGGAGGAGATCAAGGCCGAGGAGCGCAAGAAAGCCATGGATGAGATGCTTGAGGAGGAGATCAAGAAAAACATAGCCGCCAAGCAGGCAGGCAAGAAGCACTGGGACGACAGCGAAGACTCAGAGGACGATGTCGACGACACCGACGACATCGACCCAGAGGCAGAATACGCGGCCTGGAAGTTGCGTGAGCTGAAGCGCATCCGGCGCGAACGCGAGGCTATCGAAGCCAAGGAGAAGGAGCTGGCTGAGATCGAGCGCCGCCGCAATCTCACGGAAGAGGAGCGCCGCGCCGAGGATGAAGAGCACCTGGCCAAACAGAAGGAGGAGAAGGAGGGCCGCGGCAAGATGGCCTACATGCAAAAGTACTTCCACAAGGGCGCCTTCTATCAGGACGAGAGCAAGACGGAGGGCCTCGACAAGCGCGACATCATGGGCACGCGCTTCGCCGACGACGTCCGGAACCGTGAGCTGCTGCCCAAGGCGCTGCAGCTGCGCGACATGACCAAGCTGGGGCGGAAGGGCGCGACGAAGTACCGAGACCTGAAGAGCGAGGACACGGGCAGCTGGGGCGGCTTCTCGGACGGGCGCCAGAGGAGAGATTTCGACAGAAACCTAGACGAGCGCTTCCAGCCAGACCGCGACCGTGACTGGGACCGGCGCGACGGCGGAGGGGACGGCGGGAAGGGAGCGAACGCTATCCCGCTCGGGGACCGCAAGCCTCCGCCGGGAGCACCCGATGGGCCACGGAGGGACCGAGACCGCGGCGAAGGCTATCGAAGCAGAGACGGTGGCGAGCGGGACAGGAGGCGCTCGGGGTCGCCCAGGCGGGACGCTCGGGATCGGAGGCGGTCAAGATCACGCTCGCCGCGACGGGACCGGGATGATTACAGAGACCGCAAGCGCGAGCGTTCACGAGACCGCTACAGCAGCGAAAAGCGTAGCAAGGTGGACTCAAGATGAGGCGGGTTACGCGTGTCATCACTCATACACTCGCATTTATCTTCATAGACTGATACCATCCGTGCCTTACCCAATCCCATGGCCTTCGGCATGCGCAAGCATTAATATAGTGTATGTTTGTCCTCCCCTTCTAGATCCTTGTAATCTCAACCCTCGCCCTATCGAGCACCTTGTGTTCCAGAGCTGTCTGGTTCATATCCTCCGCCGTCAGTTTGGGCGGGTATAGCAACATCCTTGCATAAGTTCCTGCTCCTCGCCGTTTCGACAAATACCCCGGGTTGATCACCAGGACATTGTCAACATCCTATCCCGAATGTCAGCCGCAGTGCTGTCAAAGGTGAAAACGGACCGGTTCAACGTACCTTGGCAAAGGGCTGCAATGCGCTCGGCACCACCAAGATGTCTGGCCGCACGCCTACCATCTCGCCCAGCTTGAGATAGCTCACATCCAGCATCGCGCCGGGTAGAATTCCGGCCTCCGTGCCCGTCTTGGGAAGCTTACTCCTATCCGCTGGGGGATACAGGGGAAAGTAGTGCCGCTGCTCGAGCAGATGTCGACTGAGCCTCGAAAACAAGTCTGGGTCTGATTGTGGCCCGCTAACAAGCCCCTCGGTCCGCAGTTCCCACAGAATGTCCTGCGAACTCACACCCATTACGGCCTCGTTGATCCTCAGCGTCATCGGATTACCGATAATGCGAACAGACTTGGCTAAGCCGAGCTCTTTTCGAGGGAAGGCATCCTGAGGCCAGGACACGTGCTTGTCGATCACGTCACGGACCGACGGCACCAGGAGGATGGCGACATGCGGATTCGTTTGCGCGAGGCGGTTTAGCGCTGGTGAGATCATGTATTTAAACACCGTAGATAAGGTCGCCGTGTCCGGCTCCACCATGGCCTCGTCGGGGAGGTCGAAGTCGCCCGAAGCAATTAGGGGATGTTCCGCATCGATGAAGGGGCCGGTGAGGACCAGTGCATCTGCGTAGGTGTCGCCTGCCCGCTCGCATAGAGCATGGAGGGGCTCGAAGTCGAGGTTGTCATCCGCGGTATACGGGCCCGAAGCAAACATGACATTCAGGGGCATAGGTTCGCTGTCCGAGTCCATGGCGTCGGGGCCGCCCCGGAGTTTCTCCCGGTACGACTCTAACGCAGAGGGCGCCGAGGCAGCGTAAGGGAGTAGGGGGATTGACATAATTTCTTTGACGGTGAATTCTTGCCCAGACGCATTGTGGCCGCGCAGAGCCACGATCTGACCTGGGAAAAAGTGAAAGTTTTTGATGCTTGTCACGTTGAGGGGGATGCGAAGCCCGCCACCGGTCCTTCTCGACGTCTCGAGGACGAGCGAGGCCGGGTTGAGCTTTCCCTCTGGAGAGTCCGAGGCGATGCGCCCCACCGCCACTATCTCAGACGCGCTCTGGCTCGCGGCGCTCCCAAACGCGGCATCGTCTAGCTTGTGGTGTTCCATTATTAGCCTTAGGAAATCATCTATCCGGTCGTCTAGGATCTCGGACGCCTCGGAGAGCTTCATGGCCATCGGCTTGTAACCCAGCTTCTTCTGGTCCGAGCCGGCTGTGGTTTTGACTCGGGACTCGCCGAACGGCGCGATGGGCGGCTCGGCAGGCGGAAGGTGGTCGTTCAATACCTCTATTAGCTCGCCGGGATTCTGGCGGTCATTGAAGGAAGAGGGGCTGTATGCATCTATTGTCAGACGGGGATAGTTAACTCGGGGGGTTACTTCAATGTGACCTACGGGATGGCGCCGAGGGCATTGAGCTGATCTTCGATCCGCGAGGGGCTCTTGAAGTCCGGCGAGCTGCTCATGTGGTTGGCTTTTATGCGCGAGACGCTCGGGGTCTCCATGGACCTCTTCGTCGCAGACGTCTTCTGAACCCGCCCTGTCGCTGGCGTCGTCAGGCCCTCCAGCATCCCAAACACGTCGCTACCGCCCTTGGCCGCCGCCCGCGGGGTTGCGCCGACGCGTTTGTCGGCCTTGAGCTGCGGGGCAGCGCGGTGGTTGCGCTCGAGGGCGTCTTGGAGGTCCTTCTTGAAGGCACGGGCAGTATTGTAGGAGATCACCGTTGACCCGTCCAGGTCCAACTTGATGCAGTACGATTCCCATTTGAAGAACAAGTCCTGGGCGTCGAGCTGGTGGATGCGCATGATGGACTGAAGCTCGGCGAGGACGTCGGCCTCGAGCGGCTTGTCGCCGCTGCCGAATCGCTCGTTCAGCTCGGCCACGGTGGCATCTGCCATCTTGAAGACTACAGTCGGTCGCTGGGGGTCGGGGTTTCGTTTGCGTCGTGTCGAGCCGGGTGGTAACGACGACTTTTTGCGGCAATGGAGGGGGAACTATCAACAGGTGGGCAGGAGGACGCGACGTGACGCGACTCAATTAAGCCCACGCGCTAAGATCTTTATCGGCGCTAACCCCTGCAATTGGGCCCCCTAGGCAAAGGCTGTGTGAGACTATAGAGGTGGAATCCACCCTCTGTATGCTTGTTAGCTTGGTACAAGACAGAAATGCCAGATTTCGGGGGCTTGAAAGCCAGTAAACTTCCTTGAAGGCTTGTTGTTGGCGCTTCTGGCTCTCTACTGGCCCTGCAAGCTCCGTCACTGTATCTGGGGCCATTGCTTTTCTTATGGCCTCCGGTAGTAATATGAAGAGCGTGGCATTTTATTCCCACGCTAACAGACAAACATGGCTTGATCCCAGCCTCAGCTCTAGACTCGTAGATACTATGGACATACTTCGATGACAATCCTTGACCCTACTTTTCTCGCTCATTGTTCATTCCCTCCCTGCTTCTTGACCAATTTCGCCCGGATTGATTGGATTGTTATAATGGAGGGGGATGCGAGATGTGTTCCTTGCCGTGCCCATTTCTAGCCAGTAAAGAGAGAAGAGGTATCAAGCTTCAATATAGAGACCATGCATTGAGGTGTATCCGAGGTAGCATCTGGGTACCAACCACGGGCTGCGCCTTGGTTTCGCGCGTGCTGCGCCATTCGCCAGCTGCGCTTCAGCTGGACAGTGTTCGCCTAATTCAGCACCCCAGCTGCTACATTTACTCGACTATCTCAACGAAACGCCAACTTCAATGAGCTTTGTATTGATATCAGCGCACAGATTTGCGCGCCCGCGGACTCCGGCCATCGTGGCTACCAGACGACGGCTGCCGAGTGCACCATAAGAAATGCGGCTGGTGAACGTCGAGACCTTCCGTTTGGAAGAGTTCATTGGCGACGCTATTCCATCTTACGCCATACTGTCGCACACATGGGGAGCGGATGCCGACGAGGTATCATTCCGGGACATTGAACATGCGAATTCGGAAGGTCTAGCCAACCGGCACATCAAGCTTGCAGGCTGCTGCCGCCAAGCGAGACTCGATCGGCTCCAGTATGTGTGGATAGACACGTGCTGCATCGACAAGGCCAACTCGGTCGAGCTCGGCGAGGCCATCAACTCCATGTTTCGTTGGTATCAGAATGCTGCCGTTTGCTATGCTTATCTCTCCGATGTCCCTCGGGGCGGTGTTGGCCCCCAGTTTCCCGCAAGCCGCTGGTTCATGCGCGGGTGGACCTTGCAGGAGCTGCTCGCCCCGAAGACACTGGTTTTCTACAATGTGGACTGGGAACCTCTCGGAAGCAAGATCGAGCTGTCCTCTTTGATCCAGGAGATCACGGGGATACCACGGCCGTTCTTGAGTGGCTGGGCAGCGCTGCACGAAGCAAGCGTGGCACAGCGCATGTCGTGGGCATCGCGGCGTATCACCAAGCGAAAAGAAGATGAGGCATATTCGCTTCTTGGAATATTTGGTATCAGTATGGCCATGATATACGGCGAGGGTGAAAGTGCCTTCAAGCGGCTGCAGGAAGAGATCATCAAAGTATCAAGCGACCATTCCATCTTCGCCTGGGGACTGGACGGCAGCGCGTTCGACGCCGCAACATCAACGGGCGTGCAGCTAGGAGGCCTACTGGCCAAGAGCCCTGCCGAATTTGCCAACTGTGGAAACATTGCATGTCGAAAGCAGCACACGGGGACTAGAAGCTTGTTCGACCTCTCGAACGGTTACCTACGCATCAAGCTACCCGTGTACGCACTACACAACGGTTTAACATATGGCCTACTAATGTGCGGGCCTGAGCTGGAAGACGAAAAAGTGGTCGGGATCCCCCTAGAGGTTGAAAACGCCCAGTCAGACAAATCCAATGAGGAATATTTGCGACCCAAAGGCCGCCTCTGTGTCCTCTTGGACGAGACTATTCCCGGGGCCGAGGCCAAGCAGATCAGCATCAGCACAGAAACTCAGAGCAGATCCTCTTCAGAAAGCAGCCGACATCATTGGTTTTATTTGGCCAGCCTATTGGGTCGGACCTCGAGCTTGTGGATGTCTACCCCTGGGAGAGCTGGCACCAGGACGACTCCATGATCTCAACAGCAAGCTTCGAAGACAGCCCGGATCAGAGCACAGTGGACTCCACGAGGCAATACCTAGTTAATTTTCGCGTCAGAGATGGGACTTTTCGTGACTTTTTAGTGGTGCTGGACTTCATAGCGGAGAGCAACCCGCGAGTTCGATTCCACGTTAGGACGATCCCGAGATTCTCATCTCTCGGCCAGCTGCGGCACGACCTCACTTCCCTCGAACATACGGTGACCCGAAACCATACGGCAAGCGATGGCCCCCTAAAAGCCTACTTCACCGTCAAGCGTGGCTTTGTCGCTGGACAGCCAGTTTTTGTCGTCAGGGGGTCTCTTGAACAGTCTGGCGCCATACTACCCACTCTGGCTCCGAGAACGATAGCTGGAGAATCCCAGGAAACACCCCAAGTAAACGACGAACTTCCTATTGACAGTGAAGATGAAACCCTAGGCCTCTTGTCCAATCGAAGAACCTCGACTCTGCGGAGCTGCTGGACCGGAGGCTATGCTGACGAGGGCCTCACTCGCTCTAATGGCTTTTCTGCTGCCTGCCAACTTACATTGTGGACTGCGTGCATCGTTTCAGCGCTATTTGCTTCCTTTTACTTGATACTATCTGCCCCGAGCCCTCTACCAAGTATCGACTCAAACCTGGCTGCGATCAGCTTCAACGATTCGCAGGAGGTCACACATCGGACAGTCTTCTTTCAGAGCCCCGACCGTTCCCTGGTTGCGCGTCGATGGAACTCCAGGAATAGAACATGGGAGACTCACGATCTCAGCAGCGTCTTACAGGGCGACCCAGGAGGCACGGTCCGTCTGCTCCGACATACACCGCTAGCAGCGGTCTCGGCGGACCGGCCCAGCCTTCGAACCTATCTATTCTTCGTGGACGACAACTATTCTATACGCTCTATTTGGCTCGATGAATCGGCCGGCTCTCACACCGATGAGGAATGGGTCCTTGATTCCCCACTCATCCCGGGCACGATTTCGAGAACCTCGTCTCTAGGGGCCGCCTGGCTACCTTGCGCGGACGCAGGCTGTGATCGAGGCATCATAAATGTAGTTGCCGATTTTGATCGCACTCCGACTCTACACAACTCTTCTGACTGGAAGACTCCAACCTTTATCAGGGATGTCAAAACCATGGGGCCCGGATTGGCCCTGGCTCCGGCGCCCAAGTCGCCGTGTGCGACGGCGAACAACATGACCTTGGTGGTGATGCAAGACCCTGAAGAGCTACCGTCTGGTGGCTCTGGCTTCTGGCTATATTCTTATGACGGCAGCCAGTGGCGTACGTCTACCCCATCCACTCGTTCCGTAGGTGACAGCTAACACCGATGGCAGGATACTCAGGAGACGCGCTCCCTGGATCGAGATACATCGATGCCAACATGGTACGCCTGCAATCCACAGTCGCCTCGTTTAATTTCTTCGGCTGGACGCTTAGTCTCATTTTGATACTACTCCGCGACGGAACCATCATCGGTGGTGACTTGAGGAATACGGAGTTGATGTGCGCGGGAAGAGAGCCATTTCCCACCAAAAACTTACAGCTAGGAAAGCCTCCTCGGCACGCAATGCGTGGGACCATCTCTGCCATTTCCGCCACGCTTGATGGCATGTTATATGGGATATCTAACGGCCGTGTGTTGGAGTATTCTGTCTCTCGGTCCCACCCATACCATTGGGATTATATGGGAGTAGCTTGGCCATAGCCAACCCTTGTAGTTCTAGGAGGGTATGCAAGTCGAGACCGCATGTTCAGCATCGCAACTCTGCGACTGGCCAGCTAGAAGGTTTGAGATTGGTCGGCATGCCAGCCTCTTGCTCTAATAGGGCAAGAAATCTTTATGTGGTGCGATATCCACATTTGGGCAATGTTTACAATGCAGCCCCCCCCCCCCCCCCTATTTGTTCGTTAGCGTGCGGATTAAACAGCGACTGTCTGTCTTCACATATTACCATCAAAGGCCAGATGAAAAACAACCTTGCTGACCCAAATGCAAGGAGCTGACAGGGCGAGCAGAACGTCAAAGGTGGCGTTTGCTGGCTCTTGAGCCCTCAAATTGTGCACTTCCGTATTGTACATACCTAATTAGTACCAACTTAACTAGTTAATCCACCTAAGAATTAAACATAATTACAGGGGGTGGACTGTACAGCGCTCCCTGGCCCTCCTGGTCAGCCAACGGCTCCTTCTCAGCGCCCCTGTCCTACTCCCCTGCTGACCGTGCAAACAACTCCATGTCCATAATAGCGAGTACAGCGTGTAAGGTAGGTAGATATGTGCCTAGAAGCGCAAATAGACACCACTACATAGCAGACGAGCTATTGGAGGAGACGAAAGGCTGTATCTTGAGTAGCCCTGCTGGCCAGCATCAAGGCCATAAATTTGCTAACTTAGTTATTGTTGACTGCTTAGCTTCCCAGGGCACGCGGAGTCAGGAAGAACGGCTTGGCACAGGCATTTTGTTCGACCGGTTGCTCCCGCACCGCCGCTCCACGAGATTAGCGGACCCCACCATCTTTCAGCGGTCTGGCTAGAATTTGCCTAGTAAGCCGCAGCCCGGTCCTGGCGGCCGATACCTTAGCAAGCTTAGCTAGCTTGGGGGCGGTTGGTTGGTCAGTGCATTTTGGCCATTTTATCTCGTCAAATTTCGGAGCTCCGTCCCTCCTGGCGTTTTCTGTACTTTGCTTCAGACTGTCTAGAGATCTTCATCAGCACTCCTCGTCCCGGTCTTGTTTCGGTCTTTCTCTGAAAAGACCTGTAGACATTGCCCCCAAATTCCTGCCGTGTCTTGCTCTTCTTCCTTTGCCCTAGGCTCCTGACCTTCGTCCCGGGCCAAACGTCTAGCATACCATACCACTGCCTTCGCCAGTACAGCACCCAATTGGCGCAATGGCGGCTACAGAACAGCCTGCGGGCCCTCTCAAGCTCCCTCTTGGCTCCCCCACGCCGACGAGCAAGCCGGTGCAGGCTGCCGCTCTCACCCCAGACCAACAGCAGAAGTACGACTGGGTGCTGGAACAGGTCAAGGCCTGGACCGAGGTGCCTTCCGCCAAGGACAAGGCCGGCCCTATCACAGACAAGGAGAGGTTCTGGCTCACTCGCGAGTGCCTCTTGCGCTACCTGCGAGCTACCAAGTGGCACCAGAAAGATGCGGTCAAGCGCATCCTCGAGACCCTGACCTGGCGGCGGGACTACGGCACCGACGAGGTGCTGACAGCCGAGCACATCTCGCCCGAGAACGAGACGGGCAAGCAGATCATCGTCGGCTATGACAACCAGGCGCACCCATGCCACTACCTCAACCCCGGCCGCCAGAACACTGACCCCTCGCCTCGCCAGGTCCAGCATCTCGTCTACATGCTGGAGCGCGTCATCGACCTGATGCCGCCGAACCAGGAGAAGCTGGCGCTCCTGATCAACTTCAAGTCGAGCAAGACGCGGACCAACACGGCGCCGGGCATCGGCCTGGCACGCGAGGTGCTCAACATCCTGCAGACGCACTATCCTGAGCGCCTCGGCAAGGCCCTGATCATCAACGGTATGTCCAATCCCCTCATCCCGAGCAGCGCTAGACAGAACGGCTAACCACTTTCCGTAGTACCTTGGGTGGTCTGGGGTTTCTTCAAGCTCATCACCCCCTTCATTGACCCCTTGACCCGCGACAAGCTCAAGTTCAACGAGGACATGCGCCAGTATGTGCCCGAGGAGCAGCTGTGGACCGAGTTCAACGGCAAGCTTGATTTCGACTACGATCACGAGGTCTACTGGCCTGCGCTCGCCGCCTTGTGCAAGGAGAGGCGCGACGCCAGGTGGGAGAAGTGGATCGCCGGAGGGAAGCACATCGGCGAGCACGAGGACTACCTCGCAGGCGCATCCGACAAGGGAGTCTCTGGATCAGTCCCAGCCTCAGCCGCTGCCGCTGACGAGGCGCTTGCCGAGAAGACGGGCGAGCTGGCCATCTCAGACTCCGCCCCGGCCCCGGCCCCGGCTACTTCCGCTGTCGCTGATGTTGCCACGAATGGCGAGGCGAAGGAGGCATGAACAGCGCGCTAGGTTTCCACATTGCTAGCGCGGCGGCTGGGGGGTGATAGACAAAGAACTGGTAGACAGCGCTTGCTATTGCGTACTAAACGATTTTAATGACTGCTAATACAATTCCATTCTCATCTATGCATTATAAGCACTTAGGTTCTCCTGTGGCCTCTCAGCACATTAGCTTGTGAGTATGTTGAAAGTCAAATGCCTCGACCATGGACATGGTGTAGGTCAGCGCGGCACACACGACCATGACGTGCATGATCTGATGGCTCGCTCCGAAGAAGTCGAAACGGCGTGGGAACCACTTCTCGGGAAACTTTACAAGACGTCAGCGATGCTCTTCTCTGCTCGACCGGCGAAGGAACAGCGGCACAACAGACCTTGAATGTGTAAGCGACAACGCCCAGGCCATTGCACACTACCGTCGCCCCGATCCATCCCAGTCCAATCCGAGGGCCTTGCGTTTCGAGCCCGTGCAGTAGGATTCCATGCGCAATAGGCGCAACGAAGCTCCCGAGACCGAAGGAGCCGAAGAGTAACGCCCGGTACGGCCCCAGGTGGGGGCTACTGAAGACCGGCAGGAACGTCGCGGCACTGCATAACACAGCGAGGATCGAGGTGACGATTCCGTACCCCATCCGCAGCCTGGGGTGGCACGGGAAGCTGTGGTAAATGAGTGGGATAGTGGAGCTCCACATGAGCAAGAGAATGCCCTGGAAGTCAAGCTTCATGCCGAGAAGATACGCATGGTGCGAGTGCGACATGAAGGTGTGGAAGCTGCGCCGGTTAGACACAGAGGTAGCAGGGGCAGCCGCGGTGGCTAGTCACAGCATGGGGAACAAACCAGGTAGACAGGACAAAGCAGACGGCCACGCCGACTAGGTATATGGTGCATACCAGGACCTCGGTGTGGGTGGCCTCGCTAAGTCGAGGCGGTATGGTGGCCGCGAAGATGGCTACCGGCAGACAGAAGAATACGGCGGCGCCTAGGATATGGGAGTATATATTGACTGCGCGAGGTTAGAGAGTGTGACCGGGTATCGACTACCGCTTGCATACCTGTCTCATTGTGGATGTAACTCCAGCTCTTGAGGCACTCCAAGGCCGACCCCGAGGCTTGGCTGCGGGAAGTGAGTGGTGGCATCGCCTTCAGGGGTTCTGTGCGCGCTCACCGATATCCCGTGTGGATTAGCTCGCTTCCATGTCTATCTCTGTGATCAGCCGGGTCAACAAGTCTCTCACTCCGAGACCTTACTGTTGCCAGTGCGCTGGGGGGTGTTAGCTGTGTGTGCTATAAGTTTCTAGGAAAAGGAGGAACCGACGCAGATCTACCCAATTCAACAACTTCGGCTCGGCAGCCTCGCTCTTCTTGTCTCGGTCTCCATCTCTCCTCCGGCCATCGGGGACCAGCCATCTGCGCCGGAGAGAGGCGACACGGTTCGAGCCTGCATTGAGGGCCTTCATGAGGGGATAGTGTGGGCAATCCACGCAAGACACGAGACAATGTCGGCCTAAAAGCCAGACGTCCAGTGCCTTCGAGGACTTTCAAGACATAGGGATGACCGCGTATGGGTTTCGTTTGTTTGGATGCTGGCGCTGGCGCGCAAGCAAAACCTCGGACCTTGGGCGGTCAAGAGGGACCGGGCACAATCGGAAACAGACCCGTTGGTGTATCGAGCCGCCCCTGGAATCTCAGCGATCCGAGCCGCCGGCGCACTGACGATCTGCAACGGCGTCGCGTAGTATTGTGGGGAGCTTGAGGTGGGCCGCACCACCCAAGAACATAAGACCCCCCGAAGGGGTTCCCTGCATTCACTTCCCAAGTTCCCAGCAAAGCCCGCACCGTGCGGTGGCAATAGATAGATGCCATCCAAGTGGCAGAACACGGTCAAACATTATTACGAGCTGCTACTTCCAACAAAGAGATATGAGTCGTTCCGGCCTCGGTAAACAATGACACCACTACGAGGAAGAGGTATCAAGCCAATTTGATTCTGCTTGTGTGAGGAGCGGAACCATAGGGGAAAGCACCATAACCCAGAGCCCCCTTGTATGTGCCCTAAAACTGGGGGTAAATGCCAACCACTAAATTCCAGCCGACCTCCGCGCCTATGCATTAAACGACTCGATTGGTGTCCACCATATCTCAGCGACAGCTATAGCAGACGAAGAGACCGTTCGGCGGGCCATCGGAGAGGGCAAGATACAACCACAACCTCTCGAGCCCCCTCTGGCAAGGATTGATCCAAGAACCGTCCTCAACCAGCCCGCATTTAGCGTATAGGAACGAATACATGATGCCTCAAGCAGTAAAGAACAGGAACTCTATCCGTCCTATGCTCATGCATTCATCACCTTAAGCAATAACACTAACAAATCTATCTCTTCGTACTACTTCGCCCAAAAACGGCAGTCACAAACCGGTAGCCCAACAGTTAAAACTAACAGATCACTGGGCAATCTAATAGCAGGATGCACGAAGATCGTTAAATTTAGCAACTATTCATCATATATACTTGTTTAAAATTTTAGGTTGTATATTCGGAAGGAATACTTCAACCTGCCAGCTGGGGAGGAAGTTCTTATTCGAGGTTGCTTAGAAGACAGCCTACAAAGCAATTGCTCTGCCGTCAAAGCAAAAGAAGGGAACCCTGCGCGGCGATTCCGTCTTCAACTAGCGAGATTTAATACCGTCAAATTTATCAATAGTCAACTTCTGGGTGTAGATAGATACTCGCTAGATGTTCCTTGTAGCATGAAACACCCCTGGTCTTCCATCCCGACTCGCCTAGTCTCTATATGGAACCAGGTTTGAGCCAGACATATCAAGATACTTTGACTACCGAGGCCATCAAGTCTCTTATGTCAGTGCTGCCGCAACAGCAGTCCGCTAGCACCACAATCTTCTCGCAGCCATGGACAACAGAGGTGAGCTGTAAGGGAAACGCTCAGCCAGAAGCAAGTAAAATTAGGTTATAACGGTATGTTTGTCTGCCGCACCCACTTGTATGCAAAAATATGTAACTTTTTTGGTCTCCCCCCCGTACCCTACTACCTTCTAAGGGAGGCCATGAGTTTAAAAATAATGGGCGACTCCTTGGAACTAAGGGAGCCAGAGCAAAAATGCATGAACCGGGAGTCGAACCCGGAGCCTAAGCAATGTCCCGGTTGGGAAGCTTAGATGTTACCGCTACACCATCCATGCTTGCGGAAATTTTACCCGCTACACTAGATATTCCGCTTTGGAGCATCTGGATTCGTCGAAATCAACTTCGTATGACTAAATAAATCATGGTCACATGAATGGCCACTCAAACCACTAACTTACCGTACCCCTCGATTGTGAGACAAGGGTCGAAATTCAGTGGGCTTCGAAGTGCGGGGCCTAAACTCGGTGGGTGCTCCAAACCTCCGACCGTCTCCAAAAGCTTTTCGTCAGCGCCTGAAGCACACTGGCGCCGAGGCTGCTCGACTCGTAACCCCTCCTCCCTCCGGACACCAGCAAGCAGAACCGCAAGCATGGCTGCCAAGGCCGACAAGATCGAAAAGATCATCACTCGACTGCAGGAGCGCATTGGCGAGGGTCAGTTCTACGAGGCGCAGCAACAGACGCGGGTTGTGGCCGCTCGCTACACAAAGGCCGAGAACTGGCCGGCTGCCATCGACATTCTGTTTGGTGTCTCTCAGTCCCTGCTCAAGGCCGGTCAGGGCGGCAGCGGAGGTGATCTAGCCCTCCTGCTCGTCGACGTATACGAGAAGGCCGAGCTGAAGCCGGATGCGGGCTCAAAAGGCAAGCTGTTGACGTGCCTCCGGCTGTTCGACAGCGAGGAGCCGACTCGAAAGAAGTTCGTGGACAGAGCAGTCGGGTAGGTTTCCAGCCTCACGAGCAATAAATGCCGATGAGTGGCATACGAGATGGAAGCGACTGCTAATCTGACTGTTACTCCCAGCTGGTCCTCCAAGTTCGGCGAATATCCAGCGGGCGACCCCGAGCTGCATCACGTCACCGGATCACTATACGCCGAAGAGCACGAGACATACGATGCGGAACGACATCTTGTATTAGGGACCAAGGACTCAACAGAGATCCTAGCGCGCATGGAATACGAATGGTACAAGGAGGACGATGCGCACACGGCTCCTCTGTACGCCGCCCGTGCCATCCTACCCTATCTTCTCGTCGCCAACCTCCGGGCTGCGAACACTTCCTACCGCACTTTCACGAGCGCGCTCAGCTCCGATAACCAAGGCCTGAGCGTCCAGGACGTTAGCTCGCAGAACGCAGACCTCCGCGTGTTCCCCAGCCTGCCGCTGCTCAACTTCCTCGGGCTCTTGCTGCTGGCGGTACAGAAGGGCAGCCCCGATCTCTTCCGCCAGCTGAGGAACAAGTACTCGAGCAGCATCTCGGAGCTTAACGGCGCCTGGGACGAGTCACTCGATCTGATCGCCGAGATGTACTTCGGCATTCAGCGGCCCCGACAGAGCAACCCCCTGATGGACATGATGAGCGGCCTCTTTGGAGGAGGTGCGCCAGGCGGGGCAGCGGGAGGAAACCGGCCCCAGGCCCGGAGGGTGCAGGGAGCGCCCGCCTCTGAGGGACTAGACTAAGCCGACTTTCGGCCCACCCATAGACGTGAATCCGTGACTTAGCCAGGCGTAGGCATGATGAATCATTGCCCGGTCACGAGCGGAGAGGCAACAAATAAAAACTAAGAGACACCACTTTCACTGGTGCCGTGGCATTTCCTCGCGTTCGTACATCCAGTTGTCCTCTGCCAGGGCGGCGACCTTGGCCCGGAGACTGGCCCGGACGGCTTCTAGAAGCTCTGCGGCCCAAGACTGCATCAGGTAAAGCACCCTGGCGAAAGGGGGGCAAAGTACGTGTGGCGGGGGGTGACATACCTTCAGGCTGGGCAGGAACACTATTCTGGTCAATCTGATGTTGTTTCACCGCCTCGGCCAGCCGCTGCCTCTCTCTTTCGTTCTCGTGGCTTGCATCCAGCGCCATCTCGTCTGGGTCATCGACCGGCGGGGTTGGGGGGTCGCCCAGCTCGATTTCGCCGTTTTTGTCGCGAATCACGATGTCGGCCGATTCAGACTGGACGTCGGAATCAAGGCGAAGGGTCTCGTTCGAGGTGGTGGAATTGGAGGTCGGCCGTCGCGTGAGCTGGCTCTGGAAGAGGTTGCGCCGGACGTTGGTGGTAATGTCGCCTCGGGGCTTAGAGATGCCACTTCCGATGGGGCGCGGCGGAGGGGCGCGACGGTCTGCCATGGCTAGAGAAAATGCGCGTGGTATCCCCAGCGCCGAGTAGTAAGAATAAGGTCTTTAGGGAACTCGAAGGTTGGCGTGACGAGCTTGGCGTCGACTGTGTTTTGTTTGTCGGTGCGAGTAGAACAAAAACAATGGCCCGGTTGGCGGGGTCTGTCTCCAATTGGGTTCAAAGATGCGACGGCAGGCCAGGCCTAAGCTACCCCGCCTGTCCGTCTACGTGTATACCTCAAGTGGGTGCCACTAACGACACTACCGGCCAGCGGCCAAGACCATTGCTGGAAATGTTAGCGCCGGTTCGATGCCTGAATATCTTGGCCCATGACAGGCTTGCAAGAGTCTTTGATCTAGTTTTCGTCTTTGACAGATTCAAGTCTTGTTTTCTACGGCCGTTTTCCTACTCTCCGGCCTCGAAGCGCGCGCTCCCTAAAGGACTCGCCGTCTCTAACTTCTCACATCTCACTTCTTAGCTCGTAGCTCGTAGCTCGTAGCTTTTGACCCCTCCCTCCTCCGGCTCTGCTTTGGCTCAGCTGCCCCACCATCACCTCGCCTTCCCTTACCTTGCTGCATCCAAGGTCGACAAGTCGAGTCACGCTCACCACTTTCTCCCGCCACAACCCATTTCTTCCTCGTCTTCTTCCCCTTTCCTCCCTTCTTCCCCAAACCCGACTCTATATTCTTAAGCGACCTCCCAATGGGCTCTTTTCAGTGAAGTCGGCACAGCTCAGGCTGTGTATCTATCTCGACCTCGACTCCCGCTAGGCTCGAGATAGAACTGCAAATCACCAAAACGACTGACTCACTGAGCTACTTCACGGACCACAACCATGGCTTGGAAAACTCCGGCCGGCCAGAAAAAGCCCGCCCAAACGAATCCCAAAAACGGAACCAAGGCCCCGAAGCCCACCAGCTTTCCAGGCCTCAAACAGCCTGAGAAGGGCGCACCAGGAGGTGGCGGGCAGACCAAATATGAGGAGCTCCAGCAGAACGAGGTCATGGTTCTCCAGGCCATTGTGCGTAACTTTCTCACTATCACCTCGCTCACCCTTTGGATGTTGCCGCATGTCATGCGCAGATCGCTCCTCCTGCTGAACCCAAGCCGAGGGAGGCCCAAGCTAATAAACACCCCGCCTAGTATGGAGACGATTTTATCGAACAGAAGCCGGCCCACGGCGCTTGGAAGAAATCTGCCGAGCCTTGCTTTGATATCCGAATCAAGGCTTCCTCAGACGATGAGCTTGCAATCACATTAGGCGTTGTGCTGGTGGCTACCTACCCCAAATCCCCCCCCTTGCTGACAATCAAGGAGGACGACGGGTTGCGTGAGTCAACCAAGTTCAAGATACAAAAGTTTGTCGAGACTCAACCCAAGTTGTTTGCTACGGAAGAACAAGAGATGATGGACCGCATCGTAGAAGGGATCCGCGACATCCTCGAAGATGCTGCCCAGATCAAGGCCCAAGGCCTAGAGCTCCCGTCTCTAGAAGAGGAGCGCACCGCTCACGAGGCTGAGGCCGCTGCCAAACAGGCAAAATTGGCCCAGGATGAGAAGGAATTAGAGGACAGGAAGAAACTACAGGAAACCCAAGAGGAAGAACGCGTTCTGGGCGACATGCTGCAGGAGGAGCTGAAGCGCCAGAGGACAAAGGCGAAAGAGTCACGGATGAAAAGCCGCACTCACCAGCCGCTATCCCCCCTTGGCTGGGCTGATGAGAACCCACAGGATTCTGACGATAGCATCATTTTCGATCAGATATGCCGGCTCACTGACCCGACTGGCAACCCTGTGCTCTTCAACAAGGTCACTAGGAAAGAGCTGTTCTGCATGGGGCCTATCACAACCGTGTACAAGGTCAAGCCGGTGCTAGCAGCTAAGCAGCTACGCCCGACCCTCGCGCTCAAGCAAGTCGAGCTCAAGTCAGGTAAAGACGCTGCCCAATTCAAGAAGCAGCTACAGGGCCTCGAGTCCGTTCTCGAGCTGGTCAAGAAGCTACGTCACCGGAACGTTCTAGAGATCATAGACTTCCGCATCGACCGGGAAGTCAGCGATGCAGACGCCCCCGTGCCGTCAACGACGTCGCCGCCTATCTGGACAGCAACCATACTTTTGCCCCTGGCGCAGAAAGGCCCCCTCGACGAGCTCTTAGAGCTGGCAGGGCAGATCGATGTGTCCAAGGCTCGTTCCTGGGTCGCCGACTTACTTGAGGCCCTCGGATATCTCCACAACAATGGAATCATCCACCAGGATCTGCACCCGGGCAACGTCCTCCTCTTCCGTGAGCCCACTGGCGACATTGTTCCCAAGATCGCCGACGCCGGCTACCAGCGCGACTTGCACAACATTTGCACAAAGCAGGCCTTGACGTCGACGCGTGCCGCCAAATCCGCGTACTGGTTTCCACCTGAAATTGCGAGTGTTTCCAAGCCGCAGTATACCCAAAAGACGGATGTGTGGGACTTTGGTATCGTCGTCCTGCAGATGCTCTTTGGCCTCGACGTCCTGCAGAAATACCACTCACCGGCCGGGCTGATGGAATCTTTGGCGCTTTCCAGCGCATTGCGCGAGCTGGTCTCCAAGCTCTTTAAAAGCGATGCGAAGAGACGACCGCGCGCATTTGACCTGGGAAACAGTGAGTTCCTTGCTACGGATGCGCCAGTGTTCGATAATGACGACTCGGCAATCATGGCGGGATCCCTCATATCTCTTCCCCAGTCCCTGCCACAGCGCCAGCGGCGCACTTCCACGAATACAGGAGGCATGACATCGCTCTCGCGTTACCAACAGGAGTACGTCGAGGAAGCTCGGCTTGGAAAAGGCGGGTTTGGAGAAGTTGTCCGAGCGCGCAACATGCTGAATGGACAGCTGTACGCCATCAAGAAAATTACACAGCGGTCACAGGAGACGTTGTCAGAAATCATCAAGGAGGTCCGCCTGCTTTCACGATTGAACCACCCTGCTGTCGTGCGGTACTACCATACTTGGCTCGAGGAAGTACCCTACGGCGCACTCAAGGGAGCCGACTCATCGACAGATGGCCCGTCCACGGTAACCGAAGATGAGACTGAAACAGACGACGAGGACTCTCACGGCACCGTGTCTCGCGTCGAGGACGACATGAATATTGTGTTTGCCGCCGACGACGACAGTGGTGAAGTGGCCGAGGACGACGTCAACATCGAGTTCACCGACTCCCAGAGCCGAGGGCTAGACTTCATGTCGTCTAGCGGTCATCCATATATTGAGTTTGGCTACGACTCAGGGGAGGGAGACGAAGAAGACGATGACGACGACGATGACCAAGAGGACGATGAATATTCTGATGATGCATCACCCCAGAAAACCGACCCCCGATCTGTGCACTCTCCCGTTAAAAAGAGAGCACTTGTCCGCCGGCAGTTCCAGACCATCATGTACATCTCCATGGAGTACTGTGAGAAAAAGACACTTCGCAACTTGATCGACCAGGACATCTTCCGGAATTCGGAAGAAGTGTGGCGTCTCTTCCGTCAGACCCTCGAAGGGCTCGTCCACATACACGGGCTGAACATTGTTCACCGCGATCTGAAGCCGGAGAACATCTTCATCACCGGGGCAGACGGCCTAGATAACGTCAAAATCGGCGATTTCGGTCTCGCGACGAGCGGCCAGCTGCTGACTGACAAGAGCGGGCCTAGTGCAGATGTCGGCGACCTGACTCGAAGTGTCGGCACCACCGCGTACATTGCCCCTGAGATACGAACTACAGGGACCGGCTCTTATACGGCCAAAGTTGATGTAAGTGTTGCATACTTATCCTCTCTCTTTTCTCGGTATGTATTTGAGGTACTGGTCACTGATGGCTTTGTCTACAGATGTACTCCCTGGGTGTCATCTTCTTCGAGATGTCCTATCAGTCCATGACCAAGATGGAGCGCGCGTTAGTGCTTGAGAAGATCCGGCAATCGCCCCCAATCCTACCGTCTGACTTCGAATCATCGGACAAAAACCACACTGATGTGGTCCTATCGCTACTTAACCACAATCCGAAAGAGCGACCTTCGAGCGCGGAGCTACTCAAGAGCGGCAAGGTGCCGGATCAGATGGAAAGCGAGACTATTACTCGAGCGCTAGCGGGCCTTGCCGATCCTAGCTCTCCATACTACCGGAGGGTCCTCGACACATTGTTTGCGAAACAAAACGAGCAGACCAAAGACTATGCCTGGGATATGTCGACAACGGGCATAACCCCGGCCGTGCTCATGCGTCAATACATCGTGCGCCAGACACTAGTTGCCATATTTCGACGGCATGGAGCCATAGAGGCATCCCGGACATGCCTCTACCCCAAGTCCTCGCACTATGGCGGCAATGTTGTGGAGCTCGTCGACCGAAGCGGAACCGTGCTGCAGCTTCCCTTCGACCTAGTTCTGGGGCACGCGAGGAGCCTCGCGCGGGTGAGCAACGGCCCGCTCCTCCAGCAATCATACTCCTTCGGCAACATCTTCCGCGATCGCCTCGGTGGCGGGCAGCCCATCATGTTCGGCGAAGTTGACTTCGATATTGTCACTGCGGATACCTTTGACCTGGCGCTTAAGGAAGCTGAGGTCATCAAGGTCTTGGACGAGATCTGCTCGGCCTTCCCGACAACAGCGTCAACGCCTATGTGCTTCTACCTGGGGCATTCACACCTGCTGCAGTGCATCTTTGACTTCTGTGGTATCGAGAAAGGCAGCCGGCGCGCGACTGCCGAGACGCTCAGCAAACTCAACGTGAGGAACTACCCGTGGTCCAAGATCCGAGCTGAACTGCGCTCCGAGTATGTCGGCATATCTGCGACGAGCGTCGACGAACTCCAGCGGTTCGACTTCCGCGATACTCCGGGAAAGGCGCAGACGAAGCTAAAGAGTCTTTTCGAAAGCTCCGAGATCTATGCTAAGGCAGCTCCGACGCTTGCCCATCTTAAGGAAGTCTCCGAGTATGCCAAGCGGTTCGGCATCTCTCGCAAGATCTACATCAGCCCCCTGAGCAGCATCAACGAAGCTTTCTTCAAAGATGGCATCCTGTTCTCGTGTCTCTACGATAAGAAGGTCAAGGACGTGTTCGCAGCAGGAGGTCGCTATGACAGCCTCATAAAGGAGCACAGGCCCAAGATTGGTGGACGATTCGACGAGCGGCATGCGGTAGGCTTTAGTCTGAACTGGGAGAAACAACTCGCCCAGCAGGTCCCAAAATCCGCAGGCAAGGCATTCCTTAAGAAGGCGGCAGAGGAAGAAACCCAAGGAATCTTCAGTACCAAACGAGTAAGCAGAGCAAACCAGTCTCCTTTCATTGCCTCTTTCAAGCTTTCTCCATTGCTAACGAGAGTGTTTTAGTGCGACGTCCTAGTTGCTAGCTTCGACCAGGCCGTACTTCGATCCGATGGTGTAGAGCTCTTGGGCACTCTTTGGGCAAACGACTTCAGCGCCGAGCTCGCTCGGGATGCTCGCAGCCCCGAACAGCTCTTGTACGGCATCGACTCGTACAATTGGGTGGTTGTCATCAAGAAGGAGAAGATGCTCAAAGTGAAGACGATTAGCCGCAAGGACGCACAGGACGTCGATCTCCCTATTAAGGACCTCATCACCTGGCTCCGGACCGAGATTCGCAACAACCGGAGCCTTGGTCTTAGCAGCAGCAGCCTCGGTGCCGTGCCTTCCGAGGCAGCTCCAGTCGAAGCAGCGCGCGAACAAGAGGTTCGTGTACTAGTCGCTCAGACCAAGTCTAAGAAGTTCAACCGGCACGCGGTAGTTGGCGACGCGCAGGCGGCCGCCGCGCGCCTCGTCACCTCCTTCCTTGATGGTCCTATCGCCGCTATCGAAACGACAGACGCTGTCATGGACTTGATCCGCACGACGACTAGCCTGTCTGACCCCGACAGCTGGCGGCGTGTTGAGCAGGCTGTAGGCGGCGCCGAGAAGCAGTACGTACGTGACGTACACGACATGTTGCGCGGCTGGCGTGACGAGTGGGCCGCTGGCAAAGGACCTATGCACGCCTTTGTGTACAACTTTCGAACTGGAGGCTGTCTATATTACGATCTTCAGGCGTAAGTCTCTGCCCTGGGGAGGGTACATGCGTGGGGGAATTTGAAGTAGTGTTATTTTGAGATACCCACGGCCCGACTTATCTTTAGGTGCCTGATTTAGGAGTAGTATTTATAGCAAATGAACTGATCATTTTGTTTGCAATGTCTGCTGCCAAACAGAGGTTATTATTATCAAAGTTATTACCGGCGAGGATGCTGATGCTGTTATACATGTTCGAATATACAAGCCAGGTCTCTGTCCCTGGAGGCCTAGGTAGGCTCTTGAAAAGCGCGGCCTGTTTTATTCCATGCGCGTCAAGTCCTGGCCTTCCTCTTCCGCTCCTCCTCATCCACCAGCCCCTGTACGTGTTCCAACATTTCCCTCTTGGTCGCCAGGCTAGCGATCGCAGAGCGAGCTACGCTTACACCGCACTCGTCCCGGTGCGCGTACGGCTCCTCGCTGCGCTTGTTAAAATGGATGCCCGGCGTCGGCACTACGCAGTTGTCCTGCGCTCGCGCGGCCTGCAGCCCGCAAACTTCTTGGGTTACACAGCTGCCCGTGCAGCTTCCAACGTTCCACCCACGGCTCTTGCGCGCGTAGTACTCGTCGAACGCCGTCTGATTCGAGGCCAGGACGACCGTGACATTGTGCCAGAATTCGGCTGTCAGCTCGGCTGCCGGATCCGTCAACGGTGGGGTCACCAGAGGGCCGTAGGCTTCCTTGGCACTGTAGTATTGCTTCCACACCGGTCCAGTAGTTTGGAAGGAAGGATCTGTCATGTCTGCCATGTAGGTGATGCTGTCCAAGACTCCAAAGGTGACAGGATCGACGGCGTATACTCGGAAGGATGGATAGCCGGATGTTGGTGTGAGGGAAGGGGCGATATAAGAAGCAACTTTGGCATTAGAGGCGGAGCGAGAGGCGTAGTCCGAGTAAGAAATCTGGAAGTGGTCTTGATGGGTATGACCTTTGAGGGCAGCAGGATCAGCCATAAGACTCCGGTGGAAGAGAAATAGGGGGACATACCAAAGAACATGGCCGCAATCGTATCTGAATAGCGGTTCACGATCTGGTCCAAGTAATTCGATCCATCATGGAGCGCATCCGGCAAGCCGAAGGGCATGTGACCAATGATGTAGACCCTCTCGCCAGCTTTCTCAGCAGCATCCAGCTCGCCGGCCAGCCACACGAGCTGGCCGTTGGGGTCGGTCTCCATCGTCTTCCTGTAGAGCCAGTAGTTATCTACGTAATACATATTGGTGTTGAGCGAAATAACGCGCAGATTCGACGAGGCATACTTGACAGAGTATGCACCCATTTTTTCCACAGTGCTCGAAGCAGCTGAGAGACCAATCCACTGCGTCCATGCCGAGGCAAGCGTGTCGTACACCCACTGTGCGGCGTTATTGTTGAGCGCCAGCGACGGGAACGCGTTGGTCGGCGACGACTCATGGTTTCCGGCTGTACCAAATACATAGGGGAGGGCGCCAGACTGGGACATGTGAGAATATGAGTTATTGATGTCGATGATATTCTGGGCCTCGGTGGTGTTCTGTACGCCATGTGAGTTAAAAGTTTTAATAGCTGCGAGCAGGCCGCCAGGTCCCAAGTTAAGGAAAAGTCACTACGCACCCAGACAGCGTGGTCTATAATGTCGCCCGTAAATAGACCGAAAGCGGCGTTTGGGACTAGGGCTTTGATAGCAGCATACATGCTCTCCTCTAGCGTGGTAGGTGCGTCGCATTGGTGGTCACCGTTGGGACCGGCAGGGGATGCATTGTTGCCTGGAGCATCAGATGTCGTGTACGACCTGGTGTTCTGTCAATACTGCTTTCGGTCGGGCGCCGTTGCTAAGTCCCCCCCAAAAAAGACTCAGACTTGAACTCACCGACAGCATATCGGCTTGCTGCAGTTCGTATTCGAGCCGCTCACGTAGAACGGATCGATATGGATGTCTGAGTAATGAACGACGTAGATGGGGTCCTGGCCGCTGGGCAAGGGCCGGACAGCAGACGAGTTGGCAGCCGACGGGAAGGGAACCGTGTAAGCACCAATGTCAGGGTACGGGCAGAGGCCCAGGAAGGTGATACAAAAGACCTGAGAAGTCTTGGAGCCGATGGTCATGTCGCGGAGAGCACTCGCGATGATTGGCCCTTCGAGCTTAATCGAGCCTGTGCAGACGTCGTCGTCTTCGGCCTAGGAAGCGGTCAATCTTGGGCCCTGGTGCTTTGTCTGTCTCCACCAGCGAGAGAGGCCGGATGCTGAAGGGAACTTACACCCGACAACTTGCAGACTTCGGTCACGACGAACACGAAGAACGAGTCCCCCAGGGCTGCTACGGTCTTTAGCAAGGTGAGCACCCCATCGCAAGCAGTACATGTCGCGGCATTCTTGATGTCCTGCCAGATATCGTCCCATATACTAGGAGACCTAGCCTCCTTAGAGCTGCGATCGACGAGGAGGTCGGTTCGTCTCTCTTCGCCAGGTGCACTGGGGACATGGACGGCAGCGAGGATGGGCTGCAGGAGGCCGAGGCCTAGTACGAGGGGCCGAAGCAAGGAGAGACGCATGATGCCGGCTCGCACCGTCCCGGAGCAAAGCAGGGAGACTTGGCAGGGCGAATCAAACCCCAAATGGGAAGGGGTAGCAAGTGCAGGACGGGCTGTCTTTTATATCTACGGGGTAGCTATCGCTGCATGTGAGCGACGGCTCCGCTGGACTGCACGGCATGGGGGAGGGCGCCTCGGTGTACAAACAGGTATTGACTGTCTGTCACCTGCCTCTTCCCATGCGGGCGGCGTAGCGCGAGCTGAGGGATTCTACTGGTGCCGGCATCCACGAGGCCAGGTTATAGGCCTACATCTCATTTTATCCTGAGGGCCAATGGGAGCACCGAACAGGGTAATACTGAATACTACACCGCAATGCTACCCAGGGACCTCCCTACTTAAACGCCACACTGGCCACTTGAATAATGAAGGCCCCCACCTATACATGTCTTCATAGGTCCACAAGTCTCCAACACGCTTTCGTGCCAACCAGCGGGCCACTGCCAAAAAGGGAAGGGGAGGAGGAGGAGCAGGAGCAGGAGCAGGAAGCCAAGATCTGAGAAAGAAAAAAAAAATTGGTCAGTATGGGGGTCGAACCCATGACCTTCGCATTACTTGATACAAGTAATACTTGTATTAGTACGACGCTAGTGACTGTTAGAATCGATGGCAATGCTTGATGTTACCGATAATGATCTCTTACCTCTAACCAACTGAGCTAACCGACCTCGTTGAACTGGAGGGTTCAGGTCGACTATTTGAAACACGAGGCGGGCTTGCTGAGGAGGAAGAAAAAGAGGGGAGAAGAGAAGCTACCGGATTGATTGCATATGATGAAGGCGGTGGCATAAACTAGGTACAGCTAAGACGCCGTCTATTCTACCCCACTATTTAGGACTGGGCATCAGTAATCAACAATTGTCTTGACTTGATACCTAGCTTGTCCGGCCCTATTGAGTTGAATGTGGGAAAGGTGCATCCGGGGGTCTAGAAACAGCCGAAATGAGTCTCGGGCTGGAGGCTCCCATGAGAAAACCCTAGATACTTTTCTCTGCGTATTAATTAGAGTTTTGGAGTGTCGAAGCAGCCAGGTAGACAAACCTAAAAGAAGTGCATGCACAGGGCGGGACAGCCTTCCAATCAGGCTCGGCCTCAGCCACCACCTGGCCCAGAGGCAGCTGGCCATGGTCTCAGAGCTGAGATGGCGGAACCAAGTAGCCAAGGCAACAGCATACGGCTATGCTTGACATGTGCCTCCCCCACTGTGACCATGGGTCATCATGTGTCCGACAGGTCAGCACCATGCATATTACAACGTCGGGGTAGCTCGCGGCAGACACCAATTTCGTGGCGCTGAAGCAGAGCAGTATGATTACAAACAAGATCTGATTTCCGAGCTAGTACGGCCTCCCACCCTGTCCGATCAAGATGAAGGTCATATACGTTTCTACGGCTAGACCTTGCCTAGATCAGCTCGCTAGAAGACGGAAAGTGACGAATTCGGGCTGCTAGCGAGCTACTTTATCCAGCTTATGTAGATGACGTGGAGTACCAGGGATGAGTTCCGGCTAGGATACCGAAACGATCATGCTGCAGCATTATAGACAAGCTGTTCCGAGATACCCGAGACGCAGTTGGCGAAACCCAGCACCGAAGCCTACGGCCAGGAGGGCGAGCCTCTGGACGGTGTGCGTCTCGTCGTTGGCTCATCTAGCTGCAAGACAGCTTCGGGAATGATGACCTGGCTACGTGGGTTCTATTGGCAAGCTGGAGTGCATCCCCATGTGGCACGACCTTCTTCCGTAGCTTGAGCTTAGCAACCCGACGACCAGGTCGGATGGTCAAGCTGCTCGTCTCTTGCCCAGACTTAGACTTTGGGGGCGAGTATCTCCCCAGGTTACCTCCTACCTCCGCAAACGTCTTCGATAGTACACAACGGCTGGCGGCAGTTAGGCCAAACTCAGGCTTGATGTGGGACCCGCTGTTAGCGCCTCCCTTGCGCCCCTCAGCATTATTCCGTACAGCCACCCTGGGCATAACAACCGCGGAAACAAAGTACTGACGGCAGCGATCCTTCACTTTCCCCAGGAGAGCAATAAAAAAGACAAACGATCGCTACACCGTCGCACCAGAGAGCTTGATATTCCTTCTGGATGCAGCTCGGACTACGGCCGCGTTTGAGAGCTCGGCCGTCGTTGGTTGAGCTGCTGGTGCGCTCGGAGCACGCGCGACCCGCCAGCCACAACAGTGCATCATCGCCTCCACTCGAGGCAGCTGCCACTGTGCCGATACCGTGGGCTGCGACTGCCAGCCAAGAGCTAGCTCGAGCTTCTGGTTCGTCCACTGTGGAGGAAGCTTCCCAGCATCCACTTCCAACATCGCCAACATCCTCGTTTGAGCTCTCGACATCGCCACCACCCTCTGCGACTCTCCCTCCTACGCCGACAATTATCGTATCGCCATCAGAGTCTTCATTTCCCCCCGCGCCCCGTCGTGCTCCGTCCAAAATGGCCCCTGTGAGTGCTCCCTCAATTCCCTCACCGCAGCCGCCTGCCCCTCCTCGCGGCCTGCGTCGCAGCCCACTGACAGGCAGCTACGAAACAGCAAAATGGCGCCGAGTCCGAGCTCAATACCGGCAAGATTTACTCTGTGTCTGGGTGCGTTCAATCTCTCCGCCCGCCGGCCTCGGTCGCATCTTGTTAACTCCTCCGCAGGCCGGTCGTCGTGGCAGAGGACATGATTGGTGTCGCCATGTACGAGCTCGTCAAAGTCAGCCACGACCAGCTCGTTGGAGAGGTCATCCGAATCAACGGGGACCAAGCGACCATTCAGGTCTACGAGGAGACCGGTATGTAGCATCTTCCAAACCTGCCGCTCGTCTCGTCCGGGCGGCCACGCCATGCAGAGGTCTGACGTGATTCTGCGGGTAGCTGGTGTCAAGGTCGGTGACCCGGTAATCCGCACCGGCAAGCCTCTTTCCGTAGAGCTCGGTCCCGGCCTGCTCAACAACATCTACGACGGCATCCAACGCCCCCTCGAGAAGATTGCGGAGGTATCCCAGAGCATCTACATTCCCCGTGGCATCGCGACGCCTGCCCTCGATCGCAAGAAGAAGTGGGACTTCACTCCGACGGCGAAGGTCGGTGATCACATTTCTGGCGGCGACGTCTGGGGCACCGTATACGAGAACTCGTTCATCACAGTCCACAAAATCCTGCTCCCACCCCGCGCTCGCGGCACCATCACCAAGATCGCATCCAAGGGAAGCTACACCGTCGAGGAAAAGATCCTGGAGGTTGAGTTCGACGGCAAGAAGACCGAGTATGGCATGATGCAGACCTGGCCCGTTCGAGTACCGCGCCCCACCACCGGAAAGCTGTCCGCCGACAAGCCGTTCCTCGTCGGCCAGCGTGTGCTGGATGCCCTCTTCCCTTCTGTGCAGGGCGGTACCGTTGCCATTCCCGGCGCTTTCGGGTGCGGAAAGACTGTCATTTCTCAGTCTGTCTCCAAGTTCTCCAACAGCGATGTCATCGTCTATGTCGGGGTACGTATTCCAGATTACAATATTTCCGTTGCGGCGTCATAGCTGGCCCACGAACCAATTCGAGGTCTTCAGGTATTTCTCAGCCGCGCTTAAGGCAATTACTGACTCCGGATGTGGATAGTGCGGAGAGCGTGGCAATGAGATGGCCGAGGTGCTCAAGGACTTTCCCGAACTCTCCATCGAGGTCGACGGCCGCAAGGAACCCATCATGAAGCGGACTACGCTGATTGCAAACACCTCTAACATGCCCGTCGCTGCCCGAGAAGCCTCTATCTACACGGGCATCACTCTGGCCGAATATTTCCGCGACCAGGGTCTCAACGTTGCCATGATGGCGGACTCGTCGTCTCGCTGGGCCGAGGCGCTGAGAGAACTGTCGGGACGTCTCGGAGAGATGCCTGCTGACCAGGGCTTCCCCGCCTACCTCAGTGCCAAGCTGGCCTCGTTCTACGAACGTGCCGGCAAGGTCCAGGCTCTCGGCAGCCCGGAGCGTGAGGGTAGCGTCAGCATCGTGGGTGCTGTGTCGCCCCCCGCTGGTGATTTCTCCGATCCTGTGACATCAGCCACTCTGAGTATCGTGCAGGTCTTCTGGGGTCTCGACAAGAAGCTTGCGCAGCGCAAGCACTTCCCCTCCATCAACACGTCGCTCAGCTACAGCAAGTACACAATGATCCTGGACAAGTGGTACGAGAAGGAATATCCTGACTTCCCGCGCCTGCGTGACCGCGTCCGCACGCTCCTGTCCGATAGCGAGGAGCTCGACCAGGTCGTCCAGTTGGTCGGCAAGGCGGCGCTGTCGGACCCGGACAAGATCACGCTCGACATTGCGACTCTGATCAAGGAGGACTTCTTGCAGCAGAACGGCTACTCGAAGTACGACCAGTTCTGCCCGATCTGGAAGACGGAGTGGATGATGAAGCTGATGATGGGTTTCCACGACGAGGCCCAGAAAGCTATCACTCAGGGCCAGACCTGGGCCAAGGTCCGCGATGCGACCCAAGAGCTACAGTCGCAGCTGAAGAGCTTGAAGTTCGAGGCGCCGAGCGAGGGTGAGGAGAAGATCTGCAAGAAGGTGAGTTTGCATCGCACTGCCTTGGCTCCATAAGAGAAATGCTAACCCATTGCGATTAGTATGAGGCTATCCAGCAGAGCATGCTTGACAAGTTTGCCTCGGTGGTGGACGAGTAAAGGGCCTTCTAACAGGTTTTTTGGGTCCCGGAATTAAGAGTTGCCACGGCTTCCGCCGGCACTTCGTGTATATTGAGGGCTTGGGTCCTATAGATCGTTCGGTTATCCCCTGGGGCCCTCCGGCCAATTATGGGTGCTAGGATTTGCATAGGACGAATCAACTAGTCCATTTCACTACCTTGACCTGCGATGCTCACTTACTATCCTGAGAGCAAGTCTTCCGAACCGTCTGAGCCATCACCGATAGCGTGTTGGCAGGTTAAGAAGAGCATTTGTATCAAGCAAAGGCAGCATTCGCTGGCAAAGCTCTTGAAAGATACTTGGGTCGCGGGGCTAGCTTCGCTGCGATGCAGAAACCGGAATAGGTCAGCAATGTGCTCGCTGGATGCTTCATGTTGTTGTCTATAGAACTTGATATCCACCAATCCCTATACGAATCTCAACCTATGGGTATCATGCATTGCATTCCACATCTCCCTGCATACCTGCTTATGATGTTGACGCCCTCTTTCTCGCCCTCTTCTTCCTCTAGGTTGGGCCTTGGCCAAGATTCTAGGCAGTTCCCCTGCTGCCCCTCCCAACTTGCAATATGCAGCCCGCCGTGTCTGGTTGACCAGAACATGAGATTATCTTCCAGCTCCGCGACCCCCGGCCCCCTTGCGACTAGCGTAACCTCAAAGGTTGTATATGTACCTTCTACACACGCCCAGCTCTCGCAGATCTAAGCAACATAGCCAGCGATCATCAAAGACGGATGCGCACCGCACATAGCAGATAGGTCCTAAATCAGCAATAACCACTCCACCGCGGACACCACGGCGGATGCCCCAAGACTGCCCTTGGAAAGGTAGTTCAACACAGGTCGCCGAGTGCCACAGATGGGTCGGTAATTCGCCATGGCAGGTTTCGCGCCGTGAATATCGCCCAAGAGATGGCCGCACATTACAAAGGCGGGAGATCCTCAATGCTCGTCCCAAATATGCCCTCCATTCCCTATCGGGCCTCGATTTCAAGCAGGCTGGCTGCTTTGAATACGCTCAGCGGCGACAACCACCGTGGCTGTCCTGTGGTTGTCATCCGCCTTTCGGCAGTCGGTTCCAACCTGTGTTCGTAGGGTCCTGGCGGAAAGGTATAGCCAGGCCCCCTAGCTTGTGGCTCATCGGCCACTTTTGGCATTGGCATCGCTATGTAAGTTGGGTTTCGCCGCGTGCACTGCCCAATCGTAGACGAAGTCCCAGAGTGGACTAAGATCGGGTCCCTAGTCCTCTCTCGCTTGTATCTCGGCCATGCCTGTTTCCATGGGGAGGTCCATGATAGAGGTTTCCCCGACGGCAAAGCTAGGCCCTCGGCTGGAGCCAAGACTGTGCTTGACTTCTTGCATTTCTTGCACCACCTCGCCCGGGCTCTGCGCATCGTCCGCGAAGTCTCCTGGCACACCGCTCGAGAGAAGGTCCATTTGAACACCACTGTCGTCGTCGTCCAACGAGCCCGCAGATGCTCGATTGGTGCCGAACGAGTCGATGCTGTCGGACCTGACGCGGTTCCTCTTGGTCGGCGAAGTAGGGTCCTCAAAGCCTGACCGCTTTGTCTCGCGTGGGCTTTCCTGGTTCAACTCCATCTTGAAGTGTCGGTTGTCAAATTTGACAAATGTCTTCATAGCATCCTCCAGCGGGAGCAGTTCCTCGGTGAGGGCCTTCTCGGTAGCATATATGAGAATCGGCTTGGTCCCAGCACCGCAAGCCTCACGCATGACACGCTCATAATAGACCTTTTCTGATTTGATGGCGGGACCGTCGTCGTTGGGCTCGTACGACAGCTTCCACCATTGCTCAGTGGGCTCTGTCCCCTCGTCAAGCTCCATCAGATCTGTCTCCCGGCGCCGAATATATACCGCCTCGAGTGAGTTTGCAACACCACGGAGCGTGTACTTTTGGCTAGGATTCCACTTTGGATCGTCAGAAGGCTCGGTAAGAACGGTGCTGAGCTGCTGCATAATCTTGGAAAGCTCCTCCTTTTGGGTTTCAAGATCTTTGCCTAGTTAGCATTCGGAAGCAGATGACATGAGCTGCGCTCTATTAAAGCGAGCAGAAGAAACACGCTCCACGTAGAGCAAGCATTATATAATGGAATATACTCACTTGCAAGCCGCCGCTTCCGTACCGCCAGTGCGCTCTCGTGCTTTGCAACCATCGATTCGAGATATGCAATTTGTTCCTTCTCTTCATCGGTCAAGTTGGGCTCTGGCGCATGATTCGGCAGGTAGTAGAATTCATCGGGCTCGTCCTCCCCATCTCCCTTCAGTTCCGCACGGGCCTTCTCGTGATCGAGCCACTGACGGCGAGTTTTGATCAAGTTGATCTTGTACTTATAGCATTCGATATTGTGCAAATATGCCTGCTCCCTGTCCGATACGGCCTGGGTCCAGGGGTCGACGATCTTATTCAGCCTCTCCTCGATCCGGACTCCCTTGAATTGCGATCTTATGTTCCTGTTCATGTCGATCAAGACTTGCTTCATGCTATCCATGCGTGCACTGGTGTACCGATCGATGTATAGGGTCTCGGGGATATCAATCATCCTTTGCAGGGAGTCATCGCCGCCGATCCTGATAGGAATGACCTCGGCTGCGGTCTCCAAGAGCGTAACGTGGCCAGTCTCCAACGGCTGCTCTGAAAACACGTCCCCGAAGAAGATGACGTCGAGAATATTGTAGAGGTTCTCGGCGTCTCTGAGTACCTGGGCGGAAGGGCAGAGATCGAAAAGGGAGAAACTAGTCGACTGTGCGACCGTCCCTCCAGCCACGGACAGATACTCAACGACAGACTGAAGGGGGTTACGAATCTCGGGAGCTGCGCCATCGGGGGTCGCTATCAACTGATCCAAGAACTCCTTCTCAGGATCGTATGCTCCATCCAGGCCCCCAGCCAGCATATCGGCGGTACCGTAGCTTCGCTCGGAAGCGTCCAGGAAGGCTGTTACTCGATGAAGCTCCGCCTCCCATTGCAGTCTCTTTGTCACCAAGTCAACCTCCACTCCGGCCTCCTGAGCGGCCTGGTATTGTGGGAGAACGATGGGAGATCCTTTCCACCAATCCTTGTCGTTTCCATAGCCCGTAGCCGGAGCAGTCCCGAGGCGGAGGAAGAGATTCCTGGCAGCCGGGATATTATGGAGTGTGCTGACGATGTGGCCAACGCGGTGTTGGCACCAAGTCTGCACCTCTCTGCATCGCAAAAACACGGGCGTATCGGGGTCGCGTTTCCTCCGAGAAGGTTCAGGGTCCACACTACCCGACTCCAACCGGACCATTGCCCATTCGTTTGCATAGTCTAATCGTGTAGATGGGCCGAAACGTTTAATGTTCACGTCATCATCGGCTGCGAGTATACCAGCCTCTTGCGGGGCTTGTGGTATTGGTGTCGCTATGCCTGACGTCTGCATCGATGCCTCCAGTGCCCTCTGCAGCTGTTCATCTTCTTGCTGCTTTGTACTCGGCGCATATGTGTTGGTGGTCAGGTCGACAATCCGGCTCATGGGCGATATGTTGTTCGCTCGCGATGGCGGTCGGGAAGGGGGAGTGGGGTAGTAGCCCTCGGTAGGATCTACACCTTGCAGCACTGGACCTTCGTCAGGGCCCTGGATTAGGAAGGCTATTCTTGTCAGTTCAGAGCTCGACGTGGAAAGGGGCGTGGATGGGCGAGGCTGTACGTACACGGTGCGGGCTGGCCAGGCCAGCCGTTCCCATCACGATCAGCGCTAAACGCGGCTTCGTCCCAGCTATACGTTTTCTTGAACTAAGGGCAATGTTCTTATTAGTTTGTGAACCAACGGTCGCGCAAAGCAGCGAGGCAAGGGCAGCAAGCTCCAGCTTGAAGCGCAGCAGGTGCTGACCTTCTCGGCATCGTCGAACCACTCGTTCATGACCGCCTCGAGGTCATTGTTCTTGGCCTGGAGCGCAGCAATCATGACATTACGATTTGAATACTCAGTCATCGCCATCGCAGTCTCAATCAGCTCGTCCGTCGGATATGGCACGTTGGCCGCCATGGTGATTTGGCGGGACCGAGCGCCCGCAGGTGAAAGTGTGTGGTAGTTGTTCCGCAAGAGGCAGAGGCCACTCGCAAAGATGGTTTCGGGGCCTGAGTGGTGTAATTATCTTGATGCCATGGAGGGATGCAGGGCGGGCGGGGGGCGGTCGGGCGTCGATGGCGATGGCCTGAGTTGAGGGCCCGATAGAAGAGGTACGAAGCAGCGAACAAGATAATCCAAGTTGCAGGTTGGAGCTTCGGCCAGAGATCACGAGGTCCGGTGGCGGCGGCGGCGGTAACAGCTGCGGGTCGATGAAGCTGCGCGGGGCCGAGAAAAGAATGCAGAGGGTACGGCTCTGCGCGACGGCAGCGCCCCTGGTGCGGAGGGAGCGTCCAAGGATAAAAGATGCGAGATGCAACCGCAAGAGTCGCTTTAGATTTGCGGGTTGCAATGGGAGATGACGATGGTATGGTGGAAGCTTTGAAAGCTTGGGGAAGGATCTCGGCAGCAAGCGCGGAATCTACCGAGACCCCTGCAAGGCCCATAGGTGAGCGGCTACGTAAGGCATGAGGCGTTCCAGCCGCCACTTTAAGGGCCGGAACATCTACTCGGGGGTCTGTGCGAGAGCTCGTAAGACCCCCTACTTCGTAGGGGGTCACAAAACCGTGGGATGGATCAAAACTGTGGGATAAACCCCACATCGCGTAGCGTGTTCCATACAGCGCGTTTTCCATACAATTGAACATTTTGACCTGTGTTTCTCGTGATATCTTAGTCTAAACTGGCCATTTCGTCCCTAAAATGCCGGCCGACCAGCCAGATCCAGAGCCTGTTCCCCTCCTTGTAGCTAGATGGCTGATTCGCGCCAGGGAGCGCTTTGAGAGCGGCCGAGATACTATAGCGTACGGCGGAAAGCTCCCCACGATCCTCCTCGCCTCCTCGCGATACAAGTGTAGCTCCTCCGCCGTCGGGAGGCACTTTAAGAGCCTTAAAGAGACGGGGTTGCCCTGGTCTCGTGGTGGAATGCTAGGGAGACCGACCACGCTTATGATCTATGAAGATACTGCCCTCAACCACTACCTCCGCCTCGCTGTCGACAGTGGGCTGTTTGTGGACCGTTTGTTGGTGGAGATGATGGCGAACGAACTTCGTACGCAGCGTGCCGTTCCGGCTGGCCCAGTCTTAAAGGTGTGGTATCTGCGCTGGATCAGAGACTTGGTGTAGTTCTCGAGGATCTATACAAAGGTAGTAGAGGTAGTATAAGTATCAGTTGGTCTGTAAGTCAAGTATATAGAGAGCTTCTTTAATATCCTTGAGTTAGCTAGGCAAAGATACTACCTTGTGGCCTCTGGTGTGTAGAACGTTGATAAGAGTGGCTTCTAACTAGGCGTTGTCTCTAGCTGCTTTGAGATCCTCTGTTTAAAGACTATAACTAACGTGTTAAAGGTTAGTATTATACTCTAGATAAAGCTCTCTAACTAATTGATTATTTATATAGGGCTAAGTCGTTGACTTTACTAACTAAGAGTTGATAATAATGGTTGTAAGTGTAAATGCTGCTGGTGAGTATATCTAGCCTCTCTATATCTTTAAGATATACCTAGATAAGAGCTAGGGAGACGCTCCTCTTAACGACTAGGTATTATTTGCCTGGTTTAATACTAGCTTTAGCTTAAAGGAGATTATAATAGACTAGATATAGCACTTTAATTATAAGAGTTTCTATCTCTATATAGAGTTTTAATAGTATAGCTATATATTAAAGGAGTGGTTTAGGTGTGATAAGTATTGATAAAGCTCTATCGTTAAGGGGGAGGATTTAGATTTAAACCTTTTCCCTTGTTAATACTTTATATATAACTAAAATAAGAAGGAGATAAGGATCTAGTATCTCTTAGTACTAGATAGTTTCTCTGGCTACTATAGACTTGATCTGCTTAAGTACTGTGTGATGTTTGATATCCTGTCTCTCTTCCTCCCTTTTTATTTCTCCTACTATCTTTAACTACTTGATGTTAGTGTTTTCTAGTCTATAAAGACCTAGTACTAGAAGAATATGAGGTTTTATATTAATAGTGGCAAGCTGACGTTTTCTAGGTTGGATTTTGTGATGAGATTATGTATTAGTATAGCCTAGACTGTGTGGAAAGTGTGGACTTACTGTTTCTTATCTAAAGTCTTATTGATATTAGCTTCTAGTGGTACTATATCTTGAATGGCTTTACTAATACTAGTATTTGGCTGGTTGACTATATACTAGTGTTAGAGAATCTTACGCGTAGCTATAGGGGAGATGCTGTTATATCTTAATATAATTAGGACTTTAATAGTTGTCTTATAATTACTAATTATAGTCTTTAATATATTAGTATAAGGTATAGTGATATCCTTAGCTTGTTAATAAGGGAGGGTATTAGGGTAGTGGACGAGATACTTAAGGAGAGTATTATAGCGATTTACTATATAGAGACTTTTACTACTAACTGGATTACTTGTCTTAAGTGTCTAGTAGAGAAGAAGGTAAGGAGGTATACTATATAGCTAAAGGATAAGTTAATTATAATATCCTCTATCGTATACCTTTACTATCTCTAGACGAGTCATATAGAGAAAGAGGCAGCTGCTTGCCAGTAAGAATAAGTGAAGATCGTCTTTAATATCAAGAAGTGTAAGCTATAGTTACTTAGGGATAAGTATTCTAAGTAGAAGAGGAAACTAGAGAATAAGATTGTAGGTGATAAGGGGTGCCTTTACTAAAAGACCTTTAAGGAGTGGCTAGAATATATAAGGAAGGCTAAGGAGTTTATTCCTCTTAATAAGAGTCACCCCCTTTCTACTAGTAGCTAGTCTTAAAAGCATAGAAAAAAGCCCTTCTTTACTATTGATACTACGCTGACTATTATACCTAACCTATGCTTTAACTGCCTCCTTTGTGACGTGATCCTTGTAGATACACCCTTATATAGGAAGAGGGGGTCTTATACTGATGATCTTATAATATTAAACGTCTCTAGTAACTCTTTAGGGTCTGACGACAATACTAATGATACTAACAATACCAGAGAGGTGTAATTTACAGCAGAGGAGCTCTCTATACTACTACAGCTACAGTCGTGGGAGTGTATCCTTTTTGCCACGCGATCTAAGTTGAACTTACTTACGCTGGGGCTGATTAACCAGCTAGGACTATTTAACGGTATATAACTAGCACAAAAGGCTTAAAAATAAAGAGTTATAGATCTACACTATGATTTATATAGTGATAAATGCTGGGTATGATGGTCGGCCTAGTAGCTGGGTCGTGGCGCGTGGCGTGTACTGTAGTGGGCGCTGGCCACCATAGTAAATAAAATCACATACTTATTTTGGCGATCCACGCGATGGGAGCTCCAGAGACCCTCAAAACACCACGCTCACGATATTTACCAGTTGATCTGGTGGATATGCTGCATATAGTGGAGGGTGCTTCCAGTTGTTCTATACGGATCCCCATACAAATCTGGTGGGGTTTTGTCCCACAGTTTTGATCCATCCCACGGTTTTGTGACCCCCTACGAAGTAGGGGGTCTTACGAGCTCTCGCACAGACCCCCGAGTAATCAACAAAAGGGCTCCTACTAGATAAGGGCGATC